>JAQQSW010012257.1:0-12566 GCA_028646575.1 Pseudocheirus occidentalis | reverse complement strand
TTATTCTTCCTCATTTATTTCTTGTCTGCTCTTGAAGTAAAATGTAATGAGTCAGATGTAAATTCATTCGTGTCCCTGGGAATGAATCCATTAAAAATGAAATACCTAATCAAAACTTTTGTTTTATTTCTTGAGTCTTTCACTGAGTTTTGAAGTCTCAGTTGAGATATATTAAAAAAAAATACCTGCCAAGCCACATGGTTTAAAACTCTTTTCAAGCTAACAAGTAGGAGTGCAATCTAAATATGCTTAACATATTACATTATTCATCATTTTGTTGTGAAATAAAGTTGAGAATCAGGACAAAGAAATGAGCTGGCTGGATATGGGAGAGAAAATTATACTCCTTAATTAAATAATATAAATTTAAAAGGTATGAATGCATACATATTTATTTTTCTCCTGCATGTATAAATGTTCAGTTACCTGAATATAGATGTGAACAATTTGCTATATCATACACACATGGCTAATTTCCTGAATCCATACATGGTCAATAGCCTGTATGTACACATGGTAAGTTACTTGTTTGTCTCAATGGTAAGCATCCTGAATGTTTTATGAAAATATTTCTGCATGAATATGTGGCCAGTTTCCTGCATATATCTGTTTAATCACTTGAATTTATGAATATGGTAAGTTTTACACCATTTCTAATCTTCCATGAAACTGATTTTATGCTCCAGAGAATTTCAGATTGAGGAACTCCATATCTCTGTGTTGGTCAACAACTCTACTGTGAACCCCCTATGTTGGAAAAGGTTCATTACTAATTTAAAGGCACTATCTGAAACATATACAAATGATATCCCATATGGGTATAGGATAACTTCTATATTTTAATCCAATATTATATAAAGAAAATATTGAATCCATACTGTATTCAAGACAATCTGCAAAAGTAAGACATTGGAGATATTAGGAAAAAGGAAAAACAGTACCACACACAGACATTGTACTAGGGAATACAAAACACCATGAAATGCTTTTAGGTTTAGACATATGTGAATCTAAGGAAATGGGGTGCTGTGGCTAGGTGGGGGTGGAGTCCATTAATAATAGATGTGATAAGTATGTGAAAGTATGTAATATGGAGGAAAAAAAGAGAAGTGTTCTGTTTGCTCCTGGAAAGCAGAACCAAAACCAGTGGGTGTAAATGTAGAGCCAATTCAATATTCACAATAGTAACAGTGATCATGAATATGCCAGGACAGTTCTCAAGCACAGAATATAACAGGCCCTCTACATAGAAGACAGAAGCAAAACATTTTTTCAGACTCCAGAAAGTCAAATCCCAACACCAGGAAACTGAATCCATCATAGCAACAAAGAAGCTAATAAATCATAACACAACATGGACCCACACAATCTTTTAGCCTTCCCACAAACACTCAGAAGCCTAGCTGTCACAGCAGGGGGAAAACAAATACTCACAAAACTGTCTCCTCTCCTACCTTCAGCTCTAACTGTTCTGACTCCCAGTTTCCTATGGGCTCTATTCCACCCTTCAGCAAACTCCTACCACCACAGCCTCCATGTGATTACATTAGGACTGTTAAAGGGGTAGGGAAGATCTTCAAAGCAGGGAATATATTCAAATTCCTTTAGACCTATCTAGGGGCAGGGAAGATCTTCAAATTACCATTACCATTATATGAAGTTGCAAAGATAAATGTTGTAGCTTTGTGTCAGAGGTCAAACAACAACAAAAACTTTCTTAACATTTAGAGCATTTTAAAAGTGGGTGGAAAGAATATATTTGAGAGGTGGTGCTTCTTTAAAACTGTCTCAAAGATGTCTTTGTATAGCTTTGGCTGTCTTTAAAAGGATGCTAAACAACAATATCCTGCTAGACTTTCATATGGATTCCTTCATTTGTGGGTTGGACTAGTTGACAGCTAATGTCCTTCCCAACCATAAGATTACATTACTCTTTTTTAAAAATAAATTAATTTATTTTCTTATTTACGGCACTCATTTCCATGAGATTTTGAGTTACAAATTTCTCCTCATCTTTCCCGTACCCACCACCTCAAAACAGTGATCCCACTATATAGCATGCCCCGCCCCAATCTCCTCTCCCCTATGTCCTCCCCCATCTCCCCTCTGACTCTCTGGTAGGGCAGGATGGGTTTCCCTATCCCAGTGCCTGTATATTTTAATTCCCAGTTGCATGTAGCTAATAATAAATGAATGAATGAATGAATGAATAGATGAATGAAAGAATGAATAAACAAATCTATATCTATATCTATATATCTATATCTTAACATTTGAATATATAAACTATAAATTCTAGATTCTCTCCCTTCCTCCCTCATTACGCACCCCCACTGGAAGGATAAACAATTCATTACAGGCTGTAATTATGCAGAATATCTCCACAGTGGACATATTGTGAGAGACTATATGTCCCTCCTTCCTATCCCATCCAACCCCCCTTGTTCCATTCTCCACCCTGTCCCTGTTCCTTTACAGAGGTATGTACTTCCAGGACCCCCCCCCCCCCCCGCAATTACCCTCCCCTCCCTCACCTCTCCTCTCATCCCCATCCCCCCTACTCTCCTGTGTGGCAAGATACCCACTTTAGAATTTATGTCCTTCATTCCCTAAGCCAAATTCAACAAGAGTAAGTTTGATCCTTTCCCTTTTGCCTTCCTCTTCTTCCCCTCCATTGTAACAATTAACCCTAGCCTCTTCTATTTGAGATGATTTATGCCATTCTGTCTCTCTCCATCTCCTCTCATTGTAATCCTCTCTCACCTCAGAATTTGACCTTTTAAAGTATTGTCCCTTCATATTCAATTGATCCTGTGCCCTCTATGTACACACACACACACACACACACACACTCAAATATGTGTTCATACACATATATAAATCCTCCTATATAGACATATGTGGATGTGTATTGTCTCTCCTGAATCTATTTTCCCGGTCAGTGATTTTTTTTCAAGGAGATATTTTACATTGCCTTCTATTTTTTCATTTGTTTGGATGTGTTTAATAGTATCTTGATTTCTCATAAAGTCATTAGCTTCCATTTGCTCCACTCTAATTCTGAAGGAATTATTCTCTTCAGAAAGCTTTTGAGATTCTTTTTCAATCTGGCAAATTCAATGTTTTAAGGCATTCTTCCCCTCATTGGTTTTTTGGGCCTCTTTTACCACTTGTATTAATCTATTTTTAAGGTGTTATTTTCTTCTGTCAGGTTGTTGACTCTCATTTCACGATTTTCTTGCATAATTCTGATTTCTCTTCCCAGTTTTTCCTCCACTTCTCTTATTTGGTTTTCAAAATCCTTCTTAAGCCGATCTATGGCTTGTAGGCAGTCTACATGTTTCTTTGAAGCTTTTGGTATGGGAGTTCTGACTGTGTTGTCTTCCTCCTGTTCCATACTTTGATCCTTTTTGTCCCCCCAAAATGATTCTAGAGTTTGATTGCTGTTCTTACTTTGCTTCCTTTGCCTGCGAATGTTGCAAGTGAATTACTTGACTTTGTAGATCTGTGGAACTCTGCTTCCAGAGGGGAAAGCTCTATCCCAAATTGCTGGGGTTTTCACAGCTGCCAGAGCTATTAGGAGACTGCTGCAGGTCCCACCAGCTTTGGTTCAATGAAAATGCAGCCAAGAACCACCATTCAAGGCCACTCTGTGGATCCAGGCCGTTCAACCCAAGAGCACTTAGCCTCTGAACAATTGCTTGGCCCCCCTGAAGTCTGCAGGCCAGAAGCTCTGAAGCAGCCATGTGGAGCTGGCTGAAGGGCTGCCACTTCTACCACTTCCTTGCCCTAGAGGCAGTTTGGCTAGACTACTTTTCTCCCGCAAATTTAGTTGAGTTCCACTGAACTTTCACTTTGTCCTTGTTTCTTATGGCTTGATAATTCTGAAAACTTCCACAGCTGCTGCTGATCTACTCTCCTTTAGGCTCCAGCTGAGTCTTGTCCTGGCCACCCCAGGGCCAAGCTGTGGTTTCAGGTTGAGCTGGTTTTTGGCTTCCGGTGTGCTGTGGTGAGCCCTTCCTGCCAAGCTGCCTTCAGCAGGAGATGTGTGAGTTTTGGAGCCCTAAAATTTGTTTAGAGTCATATTTTATGGGTATTTGAGTTGGCTATGTGGGAGTTGTGGCATTTTCCTGTTTCTATGCCACCATCTTGGCTTCACCTTCACATTATTCTTTAATAGAAGATAAAGATGTGACTGGGAGTCATGATGAGACAAGTTCAAATCCCACTTTATATTCTTACTAAGTGACCCTGGTTAAATCACTTAAAATTGGAGAGCTCTAATTTTCTCTGAACTCATTTGGTTGCTATGAAGACTGATAATTTATGCAAAGCTCATTTCAGTCCTTAAATGGTTTACCTATGTAAGCCATCATTATTCTTGTGAAAATGTAAATTACCAGCACAGCAACTGTACATATGTGTAGAAGCAAGCACCCTAGCATACCCAGGATGGCTGCTGGCACAGGCTCTTAGATTTGCTTTTCTAAAGGAAAGAAACTCAAAATGTATTAACAATCTTATTTTAATCAAACCTTTATCATTTACCTATTTGAGAAAAAAAGTTAACACCCTAAACTTCAGAGAATATAAACAGAAGTTACAAGCAGACAGAGAAACAGATTAGCAGACAGAGCTTCCAGCTGTCTGAACATTACATCTATACCTATTTAGTTACCAGAGAGAGAATCACCAACATTTGGGTTTTAATAGCTGGGAGACTCAATGGCTACTCAGAGTCTCATCTGGCCAAATCACTCAACTCTTTTTAAATAAAATTTCTTTGACTTGCTTTTTTACTTTTAGTTTACAAGATTCCATTGAGTTTCAAATTTTCTCCCCTTCTCTGCCCTCCCTCCCCCCCTTGGTGGCATGCAATCTGCATAGCATCTGTAAAGAATTTCACATTGTACAGTAGTCTGGTTGTATAGATGGGGTGTAACCAATGGAGTGAACAATGGGAAAAAAGAAAGAAAACCACACATGAAAAAGAATGATAGCATGTACATTGCTTCAGTCTCCATTTAAAATCTGATCTTTCTAGATCTTTTTTCTGAATGTAGATATCTCCTTCCATCCTGAGACTTGTAGAGTTATCTTATACATGTGCATTCCTGAAGACCATCTCCTCCCCATTTCTTATAGCACAATAGTATTCCATTACATTCCTATATCACAACTTGTTTAGCTATTCCCCAGTTGATGGGCATCCCCTTAATTTCCAGTTTTTTACCACCACAAAGAGTGGTAATAAATATTTTTGTACATATGGGTCTTCTACCCACTTCTACGATCTCTTTAGGATACAACCCTAGAAGTGGTATTAATGGGCCAAAGGATATGCCATTATATATAGCCCTTTGGGCATGGTTCCATATTATTCTCCAGAATGGTTGTATCAGTTCACAGCTCCACCAGCAACGTATTAGTGTTCCAAATTTCCAACATCCTCTCCAGCATTTGTTATTTCCCTGTTTAGTCATCTTAGCCAACCTAACTGGTGAGATGTTGTACCTCAGAGTTGCTTTAATTTGCATTTCTCCTATTAATAGAAAATCATACAACTCTTTCCAAAGTGAGGGTCAGAGAATTTCACATCCCTGTTGACCCACTGTCCAATCAGAAAGTAACAATGTGTGGGCATTCCTGAAAAACAAGCCTTGTACTACAAGCTCCACCACATTCAGCCTATTAAGGGGCAGAGTATATTTCAAATTAGGGAAGGTTCTCAGATTCACTTAAGCCTATCAAAGGGTCAAGGGGCAGGGAAGATCTTCAGATTCCCATTACTATCTCACACTCCTATACAGACTTACTGGAAAGTCAGGTCAACTAGATTCACCTTAGGTTTGATAGGAGGACTCAACAATCAGGTACTAATGGTTGCTGTATTATTTTTACAAAATGACTTTTACAAAATGACTTTACCATATTACTTAGGAAGGACCACAGCAAATTAAACACAGGATCATGTGTGTGTGTATGTATGTGTGTGTGTGTGTGCGTGCACACGCACACAAACGTGCCTCTCCTCTTGAAACTTTTAGTAGTTGCTGAATGAGTCTACCACATTGAAGGGTAAGTCAAAAAGGTTAATGTGGAAATTTAACAATGAGTTCCTTTCCTCAGCATCCTTCAGGGCAAAAAACCCTGTTAAGAATTACTTTTTCTTTTTATTTCCTTTTTATTGCAGAAATTCACCTTTGAAAAATTTGCAATCAAAGAAAATGAAAAGACTGTACAACTCTGTATGTGTGCATACTTAAAATTCATGCTTATCTGTTTCATATTTCTAATCTATTAACTTGTGACATCATCAGATTTATGAACCTTTTAAGTGCCTTGAAGGCAGGAACTGTGTCATTTTTCATATTTTGTCAAATCTAAATATTTCTAGAATCTAGCACAATGCCCTGAACATAGTAGGTACTTAATAATTTCAAGTAAGTGAAGATGAAGTAAAATTGAATTTATTTTTCCTAAATATGGGCACACTTTAAATTATTTCAATCAGTAGAGGAAATTAAGTACCTTATGAGTATGCTCATCTTTAAAACTATACCTGCTAATTTTTGCATTCAGGGCAAATACCACAAACCACATTAAGGGTTAAAAAAATCCCCCGATAAACAGGCTTTCACTGGAGGTAACAAAGAGGGAAACATCAAACTGTTTATTCCAGCATGACACCTGGCATCTTGCATTTTAGCAATTCTTTTTACTAATTACATGCTAAACTATACTGCTGAAAGATTTCAAGTAATGTCCTAAATGTGGTGCCCTGGACAAAGCTACAATGTTCTCACTCTTGTTATACTTCCTATAATTCTAGTTTTGGTGAAAATCTTGCAGTATAGCTGCAGTAGCAAAATTAAATCTGGCCTTGTAATAAAATTGTGGGAAAAATTATTTTCTTAGTGTTTCATTTAAGGACTGTTATATACAAGTGTTTCTATTACCCCTTCTCACCTGTAGTCATGTATCTTTACAAGGATAATTGAGTATAGTGCCTCTATCCACATATTCCCTGCCTATTTAATGACGCCAATACTAATTGAAAAGCTTCTATGGTGTCATCATCCTATCAATAAATCTGTGGATTTATGGCACTACTATCCCCATAGCATCTCCATGTTTTGACCTGTGTGCTGTTTTAGCATTGGCCAATAAAAAGAAAGGAATTATATCTTCCAATATAAAATCCTTCCCTGCTCATGAACATACATTTTTCTTGTCAAGAAAAGCAATACCTCTTTAAACTTTCTTCTTTAATTTCCTCCAAAGTGGCTTTATAGTTCTTAAATTGTATAATTCCTTTTAGTAACTACATTGTTGGAAGATTGGTTAATCACACAGTAACAGTGTGAAGCTTGTGTTTTCATTTTGGTGTTGACCTTCAACATTATGATGTGACTTCTATTAGATTTGAAAGACATATTTTTTAAAAGTCCTTAATAGCAGTGCATGTAACTTTCAGGCTAAAGCTTTGTTTCCTCTTTTCACCCTTCTAAATCTACTAATGCAATTTTTTTTCCCTTTGTAACCTATTTTCAACATTCCACGATGAAAGTCAGGTCAACTAGATTCACCTTAGGTTTGATAAATTGGCAATCTCAAGAATGACAATAAGCTAGACTTTGTTTTCACATATGACAGAAAACAGTCTCATAGCAAGTTGCATGTCACCTCTAGAAAGAATGCGTAAGGTATATCTCTACCAATATGATTGAAGGCAGATCTGTGGGCTTGGTCACCAATTACAGAGCATTCTGATTGATGTTCGGAACATCCCTTAGTATTGTGCGTAAAAAGGGTCCTTTTGGGAGAACAAAGAAACAAACATGTTTTAAATCTTTCTTTTGTTTCTTTCATATGTACATATGTGTGTGTATTTGTATGTATAAGTGTGTATACATATGTATGTGTGGGATAGAAAGATGAATAGATAGATAGAAAGTGACATTCCTGAGAAGTCTAATAGGTATTGAAGGTTTCAATAAAGTTTTACATTTGTTAAAGGTTTAATACAAATACTTGCCTTCATGGAACTTATTGTCTAGTGCATCACATGTTATTGTTGCTGTTCAAAAGTTTCACTTGTGATCGCATTGGGGGTCTTCTTGGCAAAGATGTTGGAAAGAGTCGCCATTTCCTTCTCCAGCTCATTTTACTACTGAGGAAACTGAGGCAAACAGATCTTCCAGGCTTCAGGCCAAGAATTTTATCTGCTACACCACTTAGGTGACACTCAGGGACCCATATTTTTACACATATAACAGCAATAAAAAATAGGGCACTAGTGCTAGCACAAATTTTACATTTAATTTCCTTTATGATCTTATTCCATGCAGTTATGTTGAGATTATTATTC
The DNA here is from genome assembly GCA_028646575.1 of Pseudocheirus occidentalis. Lineage (NCBI taxonomy): Eukaryota > Metazoa > Chordata > Mammalia > Diprotodontia > Pseudocheiridae > Pseudocheirus > Pseudocheirus occidentalis. The sequence goes on along the minus strand of JAQQSW010012257.1, from coordinate 4,195 downwards.
ATTACCCTTCTTTAACCATTTTAACTACACTAACTTCTTGCCTTCTGACCTCTAGTTAAAATGGTGAAATGAAAGGTAATAGAAGACTCTCTTAATGATAACTTTAACCAGTGTTCTAAACAAGGTTCCATACTAAATAACGACAATGAAATTCTATTACAACTGTCATTAAGCAATCAATCAAACAACCAGTGAACATTTATAAATCTCTGACATTTGCCAGACACTGTAAGTGCCAGAGTACATACACACACGTGTGTAATATATATGTGTGTGTGTGTGTGTGTGTGTGTGTGTGTGCGTGTGTGCGTATAGTCTTGAAGGATTCTAATGAGAGAAACAACAAACAAACAAATAAATAAATAAATAAATATGTACAAACAGAGTTAATGCAACAAACGATAGTAGTAACTTTAGGAGGGAAAGCTCTTGAAGATAGTGGAATAGTTAAGGCCTAGGAAGAAGGCAGGATTTGAAGTGATTCTTGAAGGAAGATTTGGATTCTGAGTTGAAAATAAGGAACAGTTTGTCAAGAACAAAACTGGAGTAAAAATCTGATAATGGAACATGGAGTGTCTTGTTTGTGGAACAGTAAGTATACCTTATGGCTCAATTATACAAAATATTAGAACAGAAGTCTACAGCAGTCTCTGCATAAGACAGCCTTTTAAAACATACAGTGAATTGCTTTTTGAATGTTATTTCCATTAAGAAGTAAATTCCAGTTTGGGGTTTCATTCCACCAATTCTCAATGATGCCTATTAAAATTTCCCCCCTTTTGATAGGACCTTTACTTCTTACTAGTTGCCTAAACTTTTCCTCTGTGTGTTTATTTGTGGCCATTAATTTTATTAATGTTTCATTTGGGGATATTATTTTCTTGTGAACTTCTCATTGCCTCAACTGTTATTCATTAACCCACTTTCTTTTTTTTTGTTCTTTGTTGTTGTTTTTTTTGTTTATTTGTTTGTTTGTTTTGCTTTTTGGAGGGCAGTTGGAGTTAAGTGACTTGCCCAAGGTCACACGGCTAGTTTTTTTGTGTTAAGTGTCTGAGGCCGGATTTGAACTCAGGTACTCCTGACTCCAGGGCCGGTGCTCTATTCACTGCGCCACCTAGCCACCCCATTAACCCACTTTCTATGGAAGAGCTTCCCATTTCAGGATCTGCAAACATTTTTATTAACATTTTGAGGTAATGAGTATGCTTTGACTTCACTCTCCTTAAATAAGACCAACTATATATTTGGTTCAAGTTTCCAGGGTTACACTAAGGTGTTTGGGGTGATTCTTCTCTATCATAAATCAAAGCTCTAATTGTGTTTCCTGTCTCCCCTAGTTTCCAGTGACTACTGCCCCAGATCCATTTAACCATTCAGCATCAATTATCTTCTACAAAAGTATATATACTTTGAAACTATGGTAAATTCAAATGTATAAACACTACCACCACCAACAGTGAACACACTGTCATTTCTACCAGAAATATTTAAGACCTGCCAAATACAACCTGAACTCAACTGAAATATAATTCATAAATATTTAACAAAATAAATATAAATACAATAAAACATAGATAACTTTACAGTTTAAAATGAAGTCAATAGATGGATTGCAGGGATCCTTATTTATCAGTTAGTGGCATTATTTTTATTTGGATTTGACACAACAGCTCAATAATACTTTAGACTCTGGGGTGAGTAAGTTCACACAGAGCAGTTTAAATATCAAATTTGTTACACCAAGTTCATATCCAGTGGCAGAATGATAGCCAGATGAGTCCTTGCCTAATCGATTGGGTTGGATTGGGAACTGGATATTCCTTCCAAAGTTCATGCCTTGCTTCTCATTGCATGATTGCTGCACTGGCTATAGAACTCAGATTTTTGGAACACTAAGACCCCATTATTCCAGGAGGGTTCTTCTCCTCCTGACCTTTCAAAAGTCATATGACTAAAGTCTTTTAATTCATCTCTTTCATCTAAAATGAGAAAGGAGAAACAGGGAGGCAAAAAGACTGAGACTGTATCAGCCTCACAGATACCTCTTGTAGCATTAGTCTCTTACTACATACCTTCAAATCAAGAAGGAAACAGAAATAAAAGTCCAAAGTTCTGCTCAACTATTAAGTTATAAAACTCCCACTCCCAGTACATTCTAGATATATATCCAGTCCATAGACTTTTAACCCATATTGAACAGAGCAGTGCCAACTACAGAATGACTACACATGCTGAGATCTCTCCACGACATTTCCATTGCATCACTGTTACTCTCCAAGTAGTAGAATCCCTAGCCTCTTCATGTGGTGACTGACATTAGTGGCCCTCTGCACACATGCTATAGTATTCTTATGTATTTTATTTTATGTATTAAACATTATTCTGAGAAGGGGTGAATCACTGAACTGTCAAATTGTTTTATGACACACAGCATATTAAGAATGTTTGTTGGTGAAGCAGAGGCAAGATGGTGGCGTAAAAGCAGGAACTTACTTGAGTTCCTACTCGAACCACCTCCAATACCCGTAAAATATGACTGTATAGAAATCTTAGAGCTACAGAAACCACAAAGTAACAGAGAGAAACAAATCTCCCACTGAAACCAGCCTACCAGGCTGACAGGAAGAGTCTATCACACAGGGCTGGGAGAAAAATATGATCCTGCATGAGTCCCTGGGGATCAGACTAGCCAGAAGCAGATTTCAGGAGAGTGAATCACTGGCAGCTGTGGTGGTTTCCAGACTTTGCAACCAATAAATGCTGAAGAGAAAGTAAAAGGTCAGTGGGGAAACCTGTTGATCCTGGGTGAGAGAAGACAGTGGTCCATACCCTACCTCTGGGGTGCCAGAGGTGATGGTAGCTGCAACTGATGCTGCTTCTATTCCACTCCTACAGATCATAAGGGGACAAAGTGACGTGCAAAGAGCATTTGCAGAAATCTGTCTGCTGGCACTGAGGCAGGATTCTCTTGCTTTTCCCTGCTTGAATCTATGTTGCACTCTTGAGTGGTAGTCCTGGGATGAGGAGTGATGGTGTGGCAGAGCTTGTTGAGACTGTGGAGAGAAAGCCATCCTCACAATTCTGAGGCAGGTGCCTGGAAAAAAGCTCTGACAGTAGCTGCACAAAACCCCAGAAATTTGGGACACAGCACTCTTGACTCTGGAAGCAGAGTTCCAACATGACAAAGAACTCAAAAGTCAAGTAACTGGTTGGTAAGATAAGCAAACAGAGAAAGCATAATCAGAGTAGAGAATACTTTTGGGGGAACAAAGAGGATCAAAACAAAGAAACAGAAGAAGACAACAAAGTCAAAACTCCAGCGTAAAAAGCATCCAAGAAAAAATATTAACTGGTCACAGGCTGTAGGCTCAAAAAGGATTTTGAAAATCAAGTAAGAGATGTAGAGGAAAGGTTGGTAAGAGAAATGAGAATGATGCAAAAAGTTCATGAAAAACAAGTCAACAGCCTGACTGAAGAAAATAACACCTAAAAATAGACTAACTCAAATATCAAAAGAGGCCCAAAAAAGCCAATGAGAAGAATGCCTTAAAAAAAGCCAAATTGGTCAGACAGAGAATGAATTTCAAAACTCACTGAAGAGAATAATTCATACAAAATTAGATTGGAACAAATAAAAGCTAATAACTTTATGAGAAGTCAAGATACCATAAAACAGATCCAAAGAGATTAAAAATAGAAGACAATGGGAAATGTTTCATTGGAAAAACCACTGACCTTGAAAATAGATCCAAGAGAGATAACTGAAAAATTATTGGATTCCCTGAAAGTCATGATCAAGAAAAGAACCTACACATCATTTTTCAAGAAATTCTACAGGAAAATTTTCCTAATATTCTATAACCAGTGGGCAAAATAGAAACTGAAAGAATTCACAGATCACTGGAGGAGCCAAGATGGCAGCATAGAAGCAGCAAGGATCAGCAGCTCCCGCATGACCACCTTAAATTCACATAAAACAACAAATATTACAGCTCCAAAATCCACGGAACTGCAGAAAACACGTCTCCTGCTGAAGGCAGTTCAGCAGGAGGGACCCATGGCAGCAGGCTTGGAGCCAAGACCAGCCTAGCCCCAAAAACCGAGGCCTGACCCCAGGGCAGTGGGGAGAAGCCACAGGGGCAGCCAGAGCCATTCTAGCGCTAAAGGCTAAAAAGTGAATCTGAACGAATTCAAG
>JAQQSW010012256.1:0-12566 GCA_028646575.1 Pseudocheirus occidentalis | reverse complement strand
CTTTCTTGATTTCAAGAGCAGCCTTCTATCCACTACACCATACTTCCTCTCATTCCATTTTATGGAGGAAAAATTGAGATCTGAATGACTGAGCAATTGAAGCTCACTCACAACCACCATAGAGTTTTGGATTTAGATATTTTCATTATAGTTTAGAAAAAAATACTGTGATTATTTTTGGAGATGGATTATATATTAACTAATAAGCCAAGGGACTGCTGGTACCAGCTGCTCTCATTTACATCTTGCTTATTTGGAAAATCCCATCATGAAACTGCCCATACTTCCATAGAATCTCAATTCTTGAAACCCATTTATACAACCAAAACATTAGGGACCTCCTACTTATCCCTTTGTGTAAATCAGCACATTTCCTCTGGAAGCCAAATTCTCTTTGAACTCGGCTGGAGATCTGAGTAGGGAAAAGACACATGGAGGTGGGAAGAGAGATGGAAATCAGACTGAGCATTTTCCCCCAATACCATCTGTATCTGGGCTCAACTTTCCAAATACATTCATGATTTTCCTTTTGGAGGTGAGCAGGATTCAAGCAGCCAGTTTTCTGACCTAATCCAGATGCTAAGATTACATGTTTCTCAATGTTATTAATTTAGTTGATAGCTCACAGAATCTTAATGGTAAGAAATATTACTGCTTGCATCATCAATTAAAGTGACTTTTGCCAGGGGAAAAGGAGGCAGATGACACCAAGATTCCTTTATTTAGAACAGAACTGGGTAATAATCCATCTTCTCTTTTCATGCTTGAGTGGCCGTGTTGATGCTTTGAGAAGGGCTGTAGGATTTCATTTCTTTTTTCCTCTGGTTAAATTTGATTCTGATGGACACACTGTACTTTTCATTTGCTGCTGTCTTTTCTGAACACTTTATCCATTGATTTGTGGTTGTATAACTACAGTATTGAGGCCTGATGCATTTTCTTCTTTCTTTCTTGTGAACAGCATAGTATCCTAGACACCCTTAGGAATCTTCTGTCTTGCTCAGTTATTGCTGATGCAAGGGGTTTTATGATAGTTGTACAAAATAGACCCATTGGTAGCCATTTGACAATTTTAGTATGGATGGAATAAGTCTCCAGTAGGGCAGTTAATACTGTATCCATTCACCACAAAGCATACTGCATGCTATTTGAGGGGAGTTCAAGGGGTGGGGAGTCTTACACTTCAGTGGCACAGGAATCTCCCAGTAAGGACCTCCCTCTAGCAAAGCAGATCAGCCCTTGCTCTCTAATGCATAGCTTGACAATGAAGATCCACTTGCTTAGTATGGCTCACAGTCAGGACTGGAGCCTAACTTTTCTTAACGCCAAAGCCAACTCTCTCCACTGTAGGGTGCCTCTTGCTAGATGTTGTTTAAAGAATTTATATAGCACCATAAAGCTGGAAGTGCCCACTACATTTTACAACATTTAATTCTCACAACAACCCTGTGATAGGAGATCCTTTTATTAGCTACATTTCATAGATGAGGAAATTCAGGTTAAAAAGCTTGCCCAGGGTCACATAGGATCTGAATCCAGGTCTTTGTGACCCCATATTGTACACTGCACCACCTAGCTGTCAAGCATGGTATAACAGCAAGTTTACATGAAGCTGGAGTTCACAATCCCTGGGTTCTAGGTCTGCTTCTCTCATTTATTTGCGATTTTTTGCTATACATTGGATCTTCGGAATTCTAAAACAAGCTGATAAGTATTGCTCAAGTCCCATACAACATACAACATTGTGGCAGGCAGTGGGAAAACCAGGACAAAACTGACAAGGACCACTTCTTCAAGAAACTTAAATGGTGTACAGGTGGTGTGGAAAGGGGAGGCAACATGGCATTTAGAGAAGAGAAGACTTGGTACTGGATTTGTATCATTGGATCTGAGTTCAAATTCTAGTTCTGCTACTTATTTCCAGTGTGATTTTGGGAAAATTCCTTCCTGTTCTGGATTTCAGTTTTCTCACATGTAAATTGAAGGGGGTTGCTCCAGGTGACTACAAAGATCCCTTTTAGCTAAATGCATAATTGATAATAAAAGCAATTAAGGCACCAAGAAAGGTTTTCTACAGATGATACAACAGTAGAAACTCAGAACTTGGTTTTTCACCTTTAACATGATCTAATTGGAATAGATTAAGGGCTTTTAGCTTTCTTTGTGTCATGGATACCTTTGTCAATCTGTCCAGTTGGAGCCTTTAGACCCCTTCTCAGAGGCCTTTAAATACATGAATAAAATAAAATAAAATAAAACAAAATACATAGGACTAGAAGGGGAATAAATTATTTTAAATATAGCAATCAAAATATAAAAAAATCCCACCAAGTTCATGGACCCCAGGTTAAGAACTCCTGGGTTATCAAACTGAAGTCTGATATGCCTGGAAGGGAAGAAGGTGATTAGTAATAGAGAGAAAATCAAACACAGAGGCTACATTTCTGGGGTGATACATTTCTCCTTCCACCGAGATACTAAAAGAACCAGAGGCAGGGCATTGGATAGATCTGCTATGGAGGATTTCTAAGAGAATAGGGACAAAGATGGCACAGGATGAGGTCAAAGGACTTGCAACCTGCATCCTCAGAGGGAGAATTCACACAAATAAAACCATTAGCTCACCAACACACCAGATTTAAAACCCATATTAAATCAGTTCAGGCTCCCTTTTTGTCTTTGTTATCTCTTTTAATATAAACAGTATTAGCATTCCAACCTGAAATGATCACTCATAGTTTGGGTGGGAGGCAGAAAAATCCCACTAGGTTTCAGGATCATCAAGGTAGACACAGAGAAGGGTGATTCCATGTAATTAAATGGGCTTTTTCAGAAAAACACTGATCAGATGTTGGGAAGGTTGTGTCAATACAAATCCAAAGCTTTAGATGGATTTCAGCTTAATCTTCAATCCTGTTACTTCATAGCATTCAACTCTAAATCACACCGAGTTCTTATAAAACTGTTGAGCTGAAGATAGAAGGAGTTCCATGTACATGTGGTGAACCCTCAGATCCATTTTTGTCTGGGAATCTATCTTGAGCACAATGGATATATTATAGAAGGTTATGCCTGTGCTTCACGTCTTAGAAGGGACAAGAATAATTGAGAGATAGTCTCAAAGAAGACAACCAGGATTTTGAAAGGTTCGAATTCATGACATATGGGGATCAACTAAAAGAACCGGGGATATATGTCCTGGAAAAGAGTGAAGACTTATGGGGGATACAATAGCCATGTTTAAGTATTTGAAAGGCTGTTCTATGGGAGAAGGATTGGACTAAGTTGTATTTTATGCCAGAAGATGAAACTAGGAATGATGGATGGAAAGAAGCAAATTTAGGCTCAAAAAAATAAAAAAAAACTTACTAAGAATGAGAGCTGTCTAAAAGTGAAATGGAATATAATCATTTCCCCCATATTAGAAGTCTGCAAACAAAGGCCTAAATCATTGCGGATATAGTAGAAAAGATGAATTTTCAGGTATGGGTTGAACTAGAATTGCTTAGTACTTTCAAATTCGGAAACTATGATGTTCTTTTTTACTTGACGGTGTCATTGATTAATGACAGGCTAAAAATAAACCTAGTCCCCCTTAATAATCCATTATGGATTCATCCTCAACTGAATTTATCAAAACCCTTGGGGAAAATATTCCTATTTCCATCCTACACATTAGATTCTTAGAATAATATAGATGAAAATGACCTTTGAGATCATTTAATCTACTCCTCTAATTTTATAAAGAGGAAACTGAGCCCAGAGCAGTGCCGTAATCTGTTTAAGGGTGCCTCTCCAAGTGGCAGAGCTGGGATTAGAGCCCAACTCTTCTAATGATGGCTCATTGGCATAATTCAATTCAATTTATTTTGATTCAAGTCACTTAAATCCAACATATTTTATTGAGTACCAACTATGGGCAAAGCACCGTGTTAAGAACACAAATCATCCATTTTTACTGTCCTCTCTTTGTTCCTAAATAAAAATTTGAAACTTTTATGATTTTACTGGAATTTAAAAGGGACCTCTGTTATGTAGATAATTACTTTTCCCATAGCAAATAATTACTTTTCCCATAGCAATTTCAAACTAAAATTCTTTAAAAATTGATTGAATTTAAGAGATGAAGAAATTAGGTGAAGTTTTGGAGCTCACTGATAAGTCTGTAAACCACTTGCTCCTTAACATTTCTGTAAAACCTTCTGCTTAGAGAAAGATAGTCTCCTGCAATTTTTTTTCCCCTGCAAGGGAGAGAACTACGTTAACATCAAGAAGGTCAAGAAAAGAGCTGCTATTTTTCAAGCTTTTCTTATGCCTTATGAGAACTGAAGACTCATTACACTGCCATGTATCAACCCATCTGTCAGTCCCTGGCAGATGGGTAAAGGGTAGCGCTTCTGACCTACTAGAGATTAAATTCTTCTGTGCTGTGGTTGCCCCAGCTCCAGCTGAGTTTGCCTTCTCTATAATCCTGCTGTCACCTTCCAAGCCATAGGAAGAAATAGAAGGGCTAAAAATATGACATTTGACTTTCAATCCAGAAACTGAACTTTAGGAGAGGAAGGGCTGGAAGTAGAATGTTGATGTCATATTTACTTGGCTGCCTCCATTCCTTCCTGTTTGCTCAATCATAGGTTAGAGCAGGTGTGACCATCGTGGAACCATAGGATGGTTCCATTATGCCCCACTAGAGAGAAAGTATCTTTGAGCAAAGGCTGTCTCTTGCATCTCCCTCAGTTATGGTGTTGTCACATTGCAGGAGGTGGTGATGCATCTGTGAGAAGAAGGCATATCATGTGTGTGTGTATGTGAGTGCATATGTATATATGTACAAATGTGTCAATGTGTATGTGTGTATGTGAGTGACTATGTATGTATGAGTGTGAGTGTATATGTGTGTGTACATGTGTGAATATATGTGTGACTATGTGTACATGTGAGTGTATCTATATGAATGTGTATAGCATGTATGTGTGAGTGAGTGGATATTGCACGTGTGTATGTGTTTGTGAGTGTGTGTGTGTGTGTGTGTGTGTGTGTGTGTGTTTGATGCCATGGGAAGGAAAGATCTTACTTCTTAAAATCCAAAAGTATTAGGGAAGCAAATCCTTTCCTGTAGCCCAGAACTCAGATCTCTCTATCTGATGTGAGCTTTGGCCTCCCTGTGGCCTCTTTCTTCTTTGACCTTAGGTGGCTTTTATATACCTTAGTGCTGAAATATCTTGCATTTTATATTATTTCATTACTCTGTGGGCAAGGTATCCTTTGGGGATATAACACTTGCTTGTCATATGCCTTGCAGATACGACTAGTATGTCTTCTCAATGGAATGGTATTCAAGAATTTTTGCAAAAAAAATGTTTTCTTTGTATGAACCTATGATTTCATTGGCATACAGTAAGCACTTAATAAATGCTTATTTAGGAGGTGTAGGGAACTCACAGTGGAGGAACTCTCTATCATTTCAAACCTGCCAAATATCAAATGTAACTTAGTCCTACAAGCTTAGCCAGGAGTCGCAGTGAGGGGAGAAACTTGGGCTGGGCCACAGTCAGCAGGTGTCATGGGTGGGGCTGAAAGCCAGCTCTTCTGGTCTCCTGAGATCTGCTCACTATTGACCATGATGTCTCTAAAAGGATTACCAATCACAGCAAAGCTTCTGAGCATTTGTGTGACAGGGAGCCTTCCTTTGGCTTTCTGGTAAAGACTAAGGGCCACTTCTCAAAATGATGGTGCTAAATGTGTAAAACAAGACAGAGGATTATAAATGAAACCAATTTTAATGAAATAGCTATCAAAAATGTGTGCAAAACCATGTGTGTCTGTGTATATGTACACACAACACACATATGCCACATAGGTATATATCTATAATATACCCACATATACATGTATATATATACACACACACACACACATACACAAGTGTAACACATGCATATGCACACATGTGTATGTGTACACACATATACAATGAACATATACACCCAGTACAACACACATACATGTGTGTACACACTCAATGACTCTTAATTGCAGGATCAAAACCTCTGCATTGAAAAGCAGAAAGACTGGCATCCTGGCTCTCTTTTCTGACTACCAAAGCAACATGATGGGACAGTAAGAACTGTGGACTTGGAGCTGAGAATAGCCCAGGTTTGGAGTTTTGCTCAAATACTTACTAGTTCTGTGACATTCCGGATGCTACTTTAACTCCATGCTTCCATTTCCTCATCTATAAAACATGGGTAATAACATACACCGTGGATCTCACAAGGCTCTTGTGAGTATCAGTTGTTGGTTAATATACAGGATGCCGAGTGATATGTAATAATTGTTGTTTAGTTGTTTTTAATCGGCTAGGGTTTTCTTGGCAAAGATACTGGAGTGCTTTGCCATTTCCTTCTCCAGATCATTTTACAGATGAGGAAACTGAGGCAAATAAGGTAAGTGACTTGCTCAGGGTCACCTAGTTAGTAATGTCTAAGGCCAGATTTGAGCTCTGGGAAATGTCTTCCTGACTCTGGGCTCAGCACTCTGACCACTATGCCACCTAGCTGCTTATTGTGTAATCGTGGGTTATTTTTATGATGATGTCTCCAGAACTAGAACTCTGGGGAGCAGGAGTAATCTCACCCTTGGTATTGTGGGTGAGCTGGGATTCTATCAGTGGTAGGTGCTTAGGCTAGAAGGACTGTGAGGTGATTCACGTGTGATGTAGAAGACAGAAAAACCTGCCGCACCTTGGACCCATACAGGCTTTGGGCCACTCTGTAGGTCTCATTTCCCCACGTAATTCTCTAAGACTGCAAACAGAGTTGGTAACCAACCATTAACCAACCTGTTCATTATATGCCAAGCACAGTATTAGATCCTGGTTGTACGAGTCCAAAGAATAAAATAGCCCCTCCTTGGGAGCTCCCTAAACCAATGAGATCATCTTTCTTTGAATCCTCAGAACTTAGTACAGTGCCTGGCATACACTAGGTGCTTAATATATGTTTATTGACTTGACCATTGAAGGTTTGTCAGTTGACACAGAACAATGAACACATTGGAAAACAATTGGGAGACCCACAGAGTCTAGGTATTTTGATGATTTTTTGAAATATGGTGAGTCAATCCAGTTCTTGGTTAAGCAGGGATTTGGTTATGTCTTTTAGCCTAATTTGGAAGTTAACTTTTCACTGGCATTTATTATAATTACCTTTTTGTCAAAGGGTGCTGCTTTTCCTGCTGCTGTGGTTTTTGAACGATCCAAAGCAGTTCTCTGTAATAGGCCAGGACCCCTCTGGTCGTCTTCCCCAAACTCATCTCAACTTAAATACCCCCTGGGAACCTCTCCATGGATGGTGAGTGTCCGGGCACTCACAGTGGATCCACAGCTTTTTGGCTTAAGATTGAGTTGTTCTGATGCCACAGCGGGGGAGCCCGAAGCAGAGTACACTGTCTGGCTTCACTTCTGCCATTTTCTTCACATTCCATGGTTGGTATTTTCCTTCCAGGCTTATACAGAATTTATTGATGCCAAGAATTTTTGGATGCTATGTTTTAAGCAGAGAGAGATTTCTGTATGATCTATTGTGTGCGTATGTGTGTGTGTGTGTGTGTGTGTGTATGTAAAAGTCTCTGTCAATATTTGGTCAGATTGTGAAGCATAAAATAAGATTTGTTTTTGTTAATCTTGCTTCTCTTTCCTTTTTGTCTCTTAGATGAATGACATAGTGAACAGAGCATTGGATTTAGAGGAAGGAAGTCCTATGTTCAAGATCTGCCTCTGACATTTACTAGCTGTGTGAGTGATTCAATCCCCCTGAACCTCAGTATCTACATCTGGAAAGTGAGGGGTTGTATTTGTCATCTAAGGGCTCTAAAAACTGACAAGCTAATCTGGGCCAGCTAGGTGGTGTAATGAGCAGTGGATGCCAGACTGAAATCAGGATGACCTGAGTTTAAATGATATCTCTCATATGACTTCTACTTACCCCTAAGTAAGTAGTACTTATTCTTAATACTTTACTACTACCACTGATAGCTACCATTAATATGCCTCCAATTCTTACTACTAGAAAATGGTAATAGTTAACTTCTATACAGAGTCTGTTCTAATCCAGGTACTTTGCTAAGAACTTTATCATCTCATTTCATCCTCATAACAACCCTGAGAGGTAGGTAGTATTATTATTCCCATTTTGCAGATGAGGAAACTGGGGAAAACAAAGGTCAAGTGATTTTTTTGCCCAGGCTCACAAAGTGAGTTTCTGAGGCTGGATTTAAACTTGGGTCTCCCTGACCCCAGGCCTGTCACTCTATGCATTGTACCACCTTGTGGGACCTAGCTGTGTGGTCCTGCACAAGTCCCTTAATCTCTCTCAGCTACAGTTTCTTCATCTCTAAAAGGAAGTGTTGAGTTCAATGACCCCAAGGTCCTGCCAAACCTAAATTCTGTAGGATTCAGTTCAGGTATTACCTGAATTGTAGCTACAAAGACCTTTTCCCCATGCTCCTAGTTAGTGCCCAGTCCCTTCTCAAATTAGATTGCAATGTCCCTTCCTGTTCTGCCTCCCATCTGCTTCTTGACAGGGAGCTTCTGGGCACCAGTCTCTGACAACGGACGCAGCATGAGGCACTTGGGAATGGAAATTGAGAAGGGAGCTTTTATGAGGTTTGATGTCAGGCATGCATGGATTTTTCGTGGATTTAGGACAACATGTATTTCAATTAAGGTAAAATGGGGGTAATGTGGTCTAGCTGCTGCCCCTCTACATCTTTACCCTTCAGCTGCTTGGCTAAGACATCTAGGCTAGTAATGCCTTGTGGCCATTGCTGGTGTGAATTAATATAATTGCAAGCCCCTGCAGTCACCGATGGAAGGAGATCAGAGGCAAGGATATGAAAGCACGAAAGTGGAGTCCAGATCTAATCCCATTTCAGAGAGGAACTTTTTCAGAAGGTGAGATGCAAGCCAAGAGTCTATTTGGGTAAATTTATGCATTGCAAACCCTTGGACTGTTTATATGAATGATTTTTACCCATAAACAGGGAGAGCACAGGGAGAAAGGTAGACAGCTTTCTGAGAATCATGGAGAACTTGGTCTTATCCCAACGTATTTTTGAATATTTCATAAACAGTGCACATAACTGTTCAGATGAACAATTGCATGATAGCATTTGGCACTTATCATTGAACAAGGTCAAAAACTGAATTGGCAACACCTGTAGTGTTTAAATATTTGTTTATATAAATGTTGCCCCATAGACTAGAAATTCATTGAATAACAGAGACTGGTTTTCATTTTCTTTGTAGCCAAGTCCCTAACCTAGTGCCTTGAATTTAGGAGGCATTTTGTAATGCTTGTTGACTTGAACTGAATACAGAGAACAAGAAATCCACTTACCCAGAACACACCCTCACACCCCCAGTCTATGAGGTCTTGGTGTTCTGTTAATAGGCAGAGATTGGGAACCAGCATAAATTTTCTCGACCTGTGTGTACCACTACTAGTCTGGGAATATGCCCAGTACTTAACTCTAAGGTAGAGAATAAACTCTGTAGTATCAGAATCACCTGGGTCAGACGGAGCCTGAGCTAAATTCCCTTCACATAAGATACTTTGTTTGGAGGCCCTAGTTAAACCACAATCTCCAGACTCTTTCCTTTCCCCTAGCACCAACCAACACTCGTGCTAGCCACTGACTTCCTAAATCCCAAGTATTGGGACTGATGAGGCCAGAGATCATAGGATTATAGATTTAGAGCCTTAAGGGCCAAAAGTTTTAGCCCCACTCCTTAATCCTATGAGGAAACTAAAGCACAGTGAAAGTTAAATGATTTTCCCAAAGATATACAGCTGGTAAGTATCTGAGGCAGAATTTCAAGCTAGGACTGCCTGAGTCCAAGCTGCAGTACCATATCATATGCACTACATGTTTTTTCAGTCACATTCTTATTTGCTAGGGAGTCTGATTTTTTGGAGTTATGGTGAACAAAAATTTCATCCTTCGTTTGTCAAATAATTTGGTCACGTTGACTGAGTCTTCTCTCCCTGTCATGAGGGCCACCAAAACTTAGGACCAGTTAGAAACTGCTAATGTCTCTATTTCTCTAATCTCATGCACCTTTTAATAAAATCTATGCAAAGACATCAAGGATGAGCATCCTCCCTTGTGTCAGGCCATGGGAAGCCTTTGAACCTACTACTTAGGCAGAATGAAAAAAATATCATAAGAGGCACATATATTAGACTGAAAAGGAAAAGGATTGGTTTCATAATCTGCTTATTTGGTTGAATAAACAAAATAGTTGATTAAGAGAGATTTCCAGTGAGCTGTTTGTTGATGATTGACTCAATGTAGCACTTTCAGCACTGTGAAGGCAGGTTGAGGTTTACATTGAAGGGGTCACTCGATGTCCTGTAAACCAGGCAACTGAATGCTCAGAGAAAACATTCTTTCAATAGGTACTCTTGACAGTAAGTATACAGTTTATATTTAGCATTTTCCCCATTTATTTTCTTACCGTTAGCCCCTTCTTGGTCTCCCACAGAACATGACTGAGATAGAGTTTGTATTGGTATGGGTCAAGAATTGTTAATAAAGTGGTTTTTTGGTCACATTCTTAATTGCTAGGGAATATGATTTTTTGAGTTATGGTGAAGAAAAAATTCATCCTTCGATTTGTCAGATAATCTGGTCATATTGGCTGAGTGTTCTCTATTTTACTATGAAAGGTACATTTTCAGTGACATAAGGCTTTTTCAAATGACAAGCCCTGTTCTAGTTTGGGTGAACTTTGTCCATGAAAAAGTGATGAATACAAAGCTGGCTTTTTCTTAAATTCGCCAACAACTTTGTTTCCCCATACTAAGTGACTATGGCATTCTTCTGCTATGGCCATTAGAGGATTTTAAGTTCAGCTGGGTCAGGGAGTAGCTTTTCAGAAGCTGTAATAACAACAACAACAAAAAAAAACCACAACAACTTCTTGAATAAGAATTTGCAATTCATTTTAATGTCTTCAAAAGGTAACATTCGCTTCCTTCCCTGCCATGACTTCGAGTTCAAAATAAGGGTGACTCAACATTCCTCTTTACTTGAAATAAGTAATACCAATTGCTTTTGAAGCTGACTAGTAAAACAAATTGAATAAAAAAAGAACTGAATTTATTTGTGCATTGTCTCTGTACTCCAAATGAAGTAGAACACTGAGACAGAGTCCTCCTCCTGCCCCCGCCCCCGCCTCAGCATCCTTAGCTTATTTCAGGGTTTAGATGGGACATCACCTTCTCTACTGATGTCCCCAGCTCCCCCCTCCTTGAGATGGCTTGGATTTGTTTTTCTGTGTCACATCTTCCACTAGATTCTAGAAGGTCAGCCTGGGCCCTCTCTCAGCTCTCCATTCTTCTTACAGATTACTCTCCCTCCATGCAACCTCTGGATCAACCATATCACCTTATTTATAGTTCCCAATATATCATGGATGCCTGCCTGCTCACCTTTATACTAACTGCCCCTTATGAAGGCTGAAATGTTCTCTTTCCTCACCTCTGCCTCTCAGAATCACTTGTTTCTTAAAGATTTAGCTCAGGAGCTGCTAGGTGGTACAGTGAATAGAGCACTGGCCCTGGAGTCAGGAAGACTTGAACTCAAATCCAGCCTCAGACACTTACAACTTACTAGCCCTGTGACCTTGGGCAAGTCACTTAACCCAATTGCCCTGCCTTCCCCCTACAAAAAAAGCAAAAAAAAAATCAGCTCTAATTGAACCTTCAAGAGCAGGAAGCTTCCTGGTCTCTTTCCTCCCTCCTACTCCACCATCCCTACCTCTCTGTCTTGGCATAGGAGAGAGCCAGGATGACTTAAGTTCAAAATCAGCCTCAGACACTTACTAGTTGTGTGATCTTGGGAGAGTCACTTAGCTTCTATTTGCCTCAGTTTGTTCATCTGTAATATGGAGATAATAATATTACCTACCTTGCAGGTTATTGTGAAGATAAAATGAGATAACAATTATAAAGCACTTAGCAGAGTGCCTAGAAAGAAATGCTATAGAAATGTTAGTCCTCGTCCTCCTCCTCCTTTTCCTCCTTCTCCTCTTCTCTTCTTCTTCCTCCTCCTCCTCTTCCTCTTCTCTTCCTCCTCCTCCTCTTCCTCCTCCTTCTCCTCCTCTTCTCTTATTCTTCCTCCTCCTCTTTCTTCTTCTTCCTCCTCCTCTTCTGTTCTTCCTCCTCCTCTTTCTTCTTCTTCTTCCTCTTCTTCTTCTTCTTGTTCTTGTTCTTGTTCTCCTCCTCCTCCTTCTCCTCCTCCTCCTCCTCCTCTTCCTCCTCCTCCTCCTCTCACTTCCCCATTGCTTTCTTTTCTAATATTACCTTCCATATACATATACGATCCGATCCCAATTATTTGAAATTACTGTTGTATGTAAAATATAAACATTGGCTTCAGCCCAATGGAAAGATAGACAGTAAATGTGAATAATATGACCATTTCCCAGGATTCATTATTTGCACTGATTGGCAATTAGTTGTACACTTTTAATTTTTTAAAAATTTTCAAATGCATATTTA
>JAQQSW010012255.1:0-12566 GCA_028646575.1 Pseudocheirus occidentalis | reverse complement strand
TTACACATGTACAGCCTGTATTGAATTGCTGCTCCTTCCAGTGGGAGTGGGTGACAAGGGAGGAATTGCAAGAATCTAGAATTTAAAGCTATACAATCAAATGCAACTGGGAAATAAGACATACAGGGACGGTGGTAGGGACACCCTCCCTACCCTCCTAGAAAGTTAGAGGGGCGTTGGAGGAGGACATGAAAGGGAACAGATTGCGGGAGGGGCTTTACGGTGTGATCACTGTTTTGGGCTTGGGGGTAGGGGAAAGAAGTGGAGAAAATTTGTAACTGAAAACTGGAAATGAATGATGTAATCAAGAAAATAAATTAAAATACAAAAAAACAATGTTTCTACTCAATGCACCCAGTAAATAAGCAAAGTAAATAATTAAAATTGGTGCATATTGATAGATGATGAGTCATCTACCAATTAGTCATTTTTTCTATCTCTACATGCCTATAATTTACTCAAGAAAATATTATATGATGTGGTTTGTTGTTGTCCTTCATTCTCAAAGAGAACCAAAATGATATCACTATGCTAAAATCAACATATAATTAGCGATATTACATTATATCTTTTTTTAGTAGAAGATATGACGTGAGCTATTTCAAGGGAGGTGCCCATTTTGTCATCCTCATATTCTGGTTCATGGCAAAAAACGAATTTATGGGATTTGGGGAGGAGGGGGTTGGGGATGATTTATACTTTTGTTAGTAGATTTAATTGTTAAAAAGAATGATATATAGGTGGTTTTGTGTTGCAGTGAATAGAGCACTAGCCCTGAAGTCAGGAGGACTTGAGTTTAAATCCAGGCTCAGATACTTAACATTTACTAGCTGTGTGGCCTTGGACAAGTTACTTAACCCCAACTGCCCTACCTTCCCCCCTCCAAAAAACACAAATAAGAACGATATAGCATAAGAGTAGAATATAAATTTTATGAGTGAGCTTAATATTAAGTTTAGGAAAGCACAAAAGAAGCTATAGATCTTTCCTATGAAAATACTAATTTATCCAATCAGAATTATTGTTTGCTTTTGATTAGCACTTGTTTCTAACATCATCACATGACTCAAACACAGGGCAGTTATAGCAAGCAGAGAAACCTTCCCTTGGCAACTAGAGGCAGACTCTTTAATTCTGTATACATTACTTGCCTTGAAAACTTTGAATAGACATTGGTTCCATGAGGCTAATATGACCCTATGTTCACAGTTTTAAAAAATGGCACATTCCCCAAAGGTAAGAGGGATATGATCTTATTCCATCTTCATGGTCTGTTGTTAGTCAACCTGGGCTTTGGCTAATTTAACTCTGGGGAAATCTAATGCAGACTGAGGTACACTTCGTCACAACACCAGATATGTGACACTAGGTTTAGGAAAAATGTTCATACTTCTCTTTTAATGGAGAATTCTTGTGTTGCACGCTAATTGTATAATGGAATAAGAAGTCTCTCTCTAATAGTCTCAGAGAAGCAAAAGGCAACTTTGAGTTCCTGTAAGAATAAAACCATGAAAAGGTAACATACCCTCAGTACACACCCTGTTTTTCAGTCACATGTGACTTCTATCATCCAACAAATATCAAAACAAACAATGACTGTCTACTCATGATTCAGAAGGCAAAAATAAACATTTGTTTGCAACTTCCTGAAAAATATATTTTACTGACAGTTATGAAAGAAACCCAGAACTGCTAAGTAAAATTTTCAGAAATATTGCTGCCAGTGTTGATTGGCAACAACAAAAGCAAAATTATTAAGATCCAAAATTGAAATTTAGTCCAAATCTGAGATCCAAATTGATAGCATCTCTGATTTTCAATGGATTTTAGATAAAATGACTAAGTAGATCAAGAGGAAAAATAAATCTGGGAGGTACTTCCATAGGGGTCAACCACAGACGTTAAAAAAGCCCTCAAAGGACCTTAGATTGCTTTGACGTGGGCTTAGTTTTCAGAATTGAGGGCTGACTAAGTTCTATGTCCCTCATAACAATATAGAGCATTGTTTTCAAATCAGTACACATTTTAGGAAGGAGACGTTAAAGAGTATCCAATAGAGGATTACCAGAATTTTTAAGGGCCTTAAGATCGAGTAAAGAGAATCACTGAAGCAACTGATTTTTAGGCTTAGGAATAAACTTAAGATGAACATGTCTGTCTTTTAACAGTAGAAGAAATTTCAGTAGAAGAAGGATTAGACTTTTTCTATTAGGTAAAATGATCAAGCACTAAAGACTTGCAGAGAGACAAAATTTTATTTGATGAGGGAAACAAACTTCCTAACAATTTCAACTATGCACATAGAAAATGAACTCCTGAAAGTTGGTGTCTTCACTATGTGTAATGCCAAGCAAAGGCAACTTCCAAGGTTCGGATTACCAGCATAGCAACCCCCATTTATTCAGCAAACATTCACAGAACAGGGAAAATCAAAATACAGTATAACTCATTCATTTGACAAGTAAGTTCTTAATTCAGTCCAGGTAGTACTGCAACCCTAGGCAGTACATGCTTTTAGTCAAAGTCTCTTCTCAAATGGAGAGAGTTCTTCTCAGATGGAGATCAGTTTCCAATCATCACAAAAAGGCCAAAGGTTTCCCACCCCTGGACTCAAAGTAATTACAATACCATCCATCAATACCAAGTACTTTGTCAAAAGGAGCAGGAGAGCACAAAAAACCATCTGCCCTTAAACCATAACAAGGTCAAGATAACACCTCAGCATAGAAAGGCCAAGGAAAGGCCTTTCTTTCATCTTCACTCAACGCAAGTCCTCAGCAATCTCAGTTCCTGGGGAGACAAGACTCAGCAAAGCCATAGCCAGAGTATTCATCAAGTTACACTCTGCCTGTAGAACAGTTCCAGAACCCCTGAAAGTGTCAGCAAGGCCCCCTTCCAGGATTTCTGTGAACATACAACAAGAAAGTCCTTCTTCAGGGCTTCTGCACTAACAGCCAAGTTCCAGGACCTCTATAACAGCAGCACTGTCCACCATCAGGTGAATCTGGAAAAACAACATCAAAACAGACAGACAAAATACCGGCATCACAGCCATGCCTCCTCAGTTCTCAGCAGCTCCAGGTGGCAGTCCTCAAAAGTCCTGGGCAGCTCCAATGGGCTCCCAGCAGTCTCTCTCAGCAACTCATACACCATGACACTGGATATTGCTCTGCCCAAAAGTATTTCTTTGTCTGGCTTTCTCTGGGATTGAGCCTTCATTTAATTCATGGCTCCTCCCAGGTCAGCCCCCTTTCTTTACATAAACAAGTCCATCCCACAAGTGGGATTCACAAGCTCTGGGTCTTAACACTCAACCCAAAAGCAAGTCAATTCAGGGGCATCTCCAAATTACATTACTATTACACTATGACAGAAAAAAAAGACCAATTGCTGGAAGAGATGTGGAAAAATAAGTACACATGCATTGTTGATAGAGTTGTGAACTGGATGAACCATTTTGAAAAGCAGTTTGGAAGTATGTCCAAAGGAATAAATAACTTTATGTATACTTTCACTCAAGATTATCACTACTAGGAAATGAATTCTAAAGATATCAACAAAATGGGATACAGGATCTATTTGTGTAAAAATATTTACAACATTTTCATGGTGACAAAGCATTAGAAACTGAGCAGATATCCATTGATTTATAAATGACTGAATAAATTGTGATGTATTATTCTGATACTACCGTTCCATAAAAAAAAAAAAACTGACTAGTAGGCAAAGCTAAGATGACAGAGTATAGGGAGTCACCTACATGAATGCTTCCAATATTCCCTTCTAAACAACTTTGAAATGATTTCTCAAATTAAATTTTAGAGTGGCAGAGTCAACCCAAGGCCAGAGTGATTCATTTTTCCAGACTAGGATAATTTCAGAGGTCAACAGGAGAGGTCTGTGACATGGGGTGGGCAGCCAGCCCAGAGTATAATGCATGCCAGAGGTGACTGAGATAGCAGTAGCATCTTTGGAAACTGTCAGGCCAGAGACATTGAGGGGAAAGGTGATTTAACAACTGGTTATAAAAAGGTTACAGTGGACATTTTGCTGGCAATGAATGCAGTTAGAACTGAGCAGTTCTGGGTCACAGTTCAAGAACAGAGAAGAGTCCTTGTGGTTACTCCTAAGGTTGCAGTGACATTAGCTGCAGTTCTAAGGCAAAAAAAGAAAAACACTTCTTTTGGCTAGAGGAGAACAGGGGACCTGGTCACAGATATAGGGCATAGAGGATTGCTGATAATTGTGTTTGCAAGGGAACATTGGCCCTTCCTATATAAATAAACAAAGTGCAAACCATTAGAGCAACTTTTCTAAAATTGCAACCGCTTAGAATCAAATAAAAACTTGCAGACCTCCAAAACTACCTCTGAAAACAACTTGGAAAAACCTAAAGCATGGGATAGTGCCTCCCCACAACCAGCTAAGCAAGGCACAACATTAACATAAAATTAAAAGTCAAGAAATAGGCTGGAGACACTATCAAACAATAACAATAAAATAATTTAACCATTAAGAGGAATTACAATAGCAGGGAAGACAAAGACAAACTCAGAAGAAGAAAAATGAAAACAGCTACAATCTAAATCTCAAATGAAAATGCTAGATGGATCTAAGCTCAACAAGAATTATCAGAAGAGTTAAAGGAAGAGACAAAAGTGGTAAAGGAAAAATTGGAAAAAGAATGAAAGTGATGAAAGAAAATTGTGAAAAGCAAATTAATGTGATAAACGAGGCATAGAAATATCTGAAGAAAATATCACCTTAAAAAAAAGAACTGGCCTGTGATAAAGGGCACAAAAACTCACTGAAGAACATAATTAATCAGCAGAAAGTAATTGAATAGAAGAATTGGTTAAGTGAAAAAAAGAGATACAAAAATTCGTTGAAGAAACTAATTCCTTGAAAATTAGAATTGAACAAGCAGAAGCTAATGATTACATGAGACTTCAAGAAATGATAAACTCCAAAAATGAAAAAGAATCAGAGAAAATGCAAAATATTACACTGGAAAAAGAAGTGACATGGAAAATAGATTAATGAGAGATTATTAAAGAATTACAAAATTATTTAAAAGTGACAATAAAAGTAAGAGTCCAGACATCTTATTTCAAGTAATTACAAAGGAAAACCCTCCTGATATCTACAATCCAGAGGGCAAAATAGAAATTGAAAGATTCCACTGATCACTAGAAAGAGATCTGAAAATAAAAACTCATATGAATATTAAACTCAAACTCCAGAGCTCCCAGGTAAGGGAAAAATTATTGCAGAGAGACATAAATAAATAATTCCAGTAGCATGGAGCCACAATAAGGGTCACACAAGATTTAGGAGCTTCCCTATTAATTAAGTAGAAAGCTTGGAATATAATATACTGGAAGACAAAAGAGCTAAGATTACAACTGAGAATAATGTATCTAGCAAGTCTGATTAAAACCTTTAGAAGATGAGTGAATATTTATGGAAAAAGAGAACTTTCAAGCACTCCTGATAAAAAGACCAGAGTTGAATAGCAAATTTGACATTCAAACATAAAAATCAAGAGAAGCATAAAAAGTTAAAAATGAAAGTGTAACCATAAGAGACTCAATAAGTTAAAACTCTTTACATTCCTAAAATGAAAACATTATTTAGTAAATTTTAAGTAGTATTATTAGGAACTATTTAACAAATAAAAACAATTTTTTAAAGAAGCAGTGATATTCACCTTCAAACAGCTTCAAAATAGCACCCCAAAATGATCCTAGAATAGCAGAACCATCAAAAAGATGGTTTGAGATTTTAAACTTCTGGGAGCCATGACCTAAATAACTGGAAAAAATGGACTTACTTGTGGGTAGGCTGAGTTAATATAACAAAAATGACAATTGTTCCTAAACTGAATTACTTATTCAGTGCCATGTCAATAAAACTACCAAAAAATTTTATAGAGCTAGAAAAAAAATAAAATTCATCTGGAATAACAAAAGGTTCAGAATATCAAGGGAATTCATGAAAAGAAAGGCAAGGGTAGGTGACTTAGCTGTAAAAGATCTTAAATTGTATTATAACATATCAATCAACAAAAATGCTTGGTACTGACTAAGAAATAGAGTGAGTGGTGAATCAGTGGAATAGATTACCTATGCAAGAAACAATAGTCAATGAGTATACTAATCTACTATTTGATAAATTCAAAGATTTCAGCTTCTTAATAGGAACTCACTATTTAACAAAAACTTCTAGGAAAACGGGAAAATAGTGTGTCAGAAACTCAGCATAGACCAACATATTACACTGTATTCCAAGATAAAGTCAAAAATACCATAAACAAGTTAGGACATTAAGGAATGATATACCTGTCAGATCTATAGAGAATGGAACAAATTATGACCAAATAAAAGAAAGAGATCATTATGAAGTACAAAATGGATGATTTTGATTATATTAAATTGAAAATTATTTGCAAAAACACAATGTAACCAACTTTACAAGTAAAGCAGAAAGTTGGGCATTTTATAGCCAGTGTCTCTGATAAAGGCTTAACTTCCAAAATATATAGAAAAATAGTCAAATTTATATGAGTGAAAGTAGTGCTTCAATTGATCAATGACCAAAATATATGAACAGGCAGTTTTCAGAGGAAGAAATTAAAACTATCTAAAATCTCATGAAAAAATGCTCTTAATTCCTATTGATGAGAGAAATGCAAATTAAAACAGCTCTGAGGTACCCTATCACACCTATCTGATTGGTTAATATGACAGAAAAGGAATATGATTAATGTTGGAGAAGATATGGGAAAATTGGAACACTAATACATTGTTGGTGAAGTTGTGAATTGATCCAGTCTTTCTGGAGAGCAAATTATACCTATGCCCAAAGGGCTATGAACCCATGCAACTATGTCCAAAGGTTATAAAAATGTGCATAGCTTTCCACCAAGCAATGTCACTTCTAGGTCCATATGACACATCATAAAAATGAGTAAAGTATGTACATGTACAATAATATTCAAAGCAGTTCTTTTTGTGGTGCAAAGAAATGAAAATTGAGGAGATGTCCATCAACTGTGGAATGGCTGAACAAGTTTTAGTTTATGAATGTAATGGGATACCATTGTGCTATAAGAAATGATGAGCAGGCTGACTTCAGAAAAACCTGGAAAGTCCTATATGAACTGATGCTGAGTGAAATGAGGTGAACCCGGAAAATATTGTACATAGCAACAGTCACATTGTATGATGACTGACTTCAATAGACTTAGCTCGTTTCAGCAATGCAAGGGTCTAAGACAACTCCAAAAGGCTTACAATGGAAAATGCTATCCACATTGAGGAAAGAATTTTTTTTAATTAACTTTTGTTTATTTTTAGTTTACATCATTCATTTCCACAAGATTTTGAGTTACAAATTTTCTTCCTGGCTTTCCCGTAACCACGACCCCAAAACAGAAATACCACTGCATACCCCCTACCCCAATCTGCTCTCTCCTATATCCTCCCCCATCCCCACTCTGACTTTCTGGTAGAGCAACCCAGTGCTTCTATATCTTATTTCCCAGTTGCATGAACATAATAATAATTATATATGTGTGTATGCATACACACACACACATTTGATTTTAAAACTTTAAGTTCTATATTCTTTCCTTTCATCCCTCATCCCCTGCCCCAACTTAGAAGACAAGCAATTCAATACAGGCCATATATGTGTAGTTATGCAAAATATCTCCACAATAGACATGCTGTGAAAGACTGAGTATATTTCCTCCATCCTATCCTGCCCCCAACTTGTTCTGTTATCTACTTTGTCCCTCTCCCTTTACAAAAGTGTGTGCTTCTAACAGCCCTCCCCTGCACCCTGCCCTCCAGTCCATCATCCCTGCTCTCATCTTCTTCCCCCCTACTCTACTATAGGGCAAGATACCCAGTGTAGAATGCATGTCCTTCCCTCCCTAAGCCAAATTCAATGAGAGTAAGGTTGACCCCTTCCCTTTTGCCTTCTTGTTCTTCCCCTCCATTGCAAGTTTTCCCTTGTCTCTTCTCTATGAAATAATTAACCCCATTTTGTCTCTCCTTGTCTCTTCACATATTCCTCTCTACCTCTCAATTTCACCTTTTAAGTATCATCTCTTCCTATTCAATTGATTCTGTGCTCTCTGTCAATGTATACCTACGCACATATATACACACAAATATGTATTCATATGCATATATACCCTCCTATACAGACATATATGTATATACACACATATGCATGCATGCATGCGTGCATGTATGTATGTATTATGTATATATTTCCATAACCTTCAACTATCCTCATACTGGGAAAAGTTTCATAAGTTACAATTGTCATTTTTCCATGTTGGCATGTAAATAGTCCAAGTTTGATGAGTTTCTTATGATTTCTTTACCCTGGTTACCTTCTCATGCTTCTTGTATTTGAATTTCAAACTTTCTGTTCAGCTCTGGTGTTTTCATTAAGAATGCTTAAAAGTCCTCCACCACATTGAATGACCATATTTTCCCGTGGAACATTATACTCAGTTTGGCTGTATAGGTGATTCTTGGTTTTAGTCCCAGCTCCTTTGACCTGCAGAATATCAAATTCCAGTCCATTTGATCCCTTAATGTAGAAGCTGCTAGATCCTGGCTTATCCTGATTGTGTTTCCATAATACTCAAATTGCTTCTTCTTGGCAGCCTATAATATTTGCTCATTCATCTGGGAACACTGGAACCTGGCTATAACATTCCTAGGAGTTTTCTTTTGGGGATCTTTTTCAAGAGGTGATTGGTGAATTCTTTCAAGTTCTATTTTGCCCTCTGGTTCTAAAACATCAGGGCAATTTTCCTTGAGAATTTCTTGAAGGATGATTTTTAGGTTCTTTTTTTTATTGATCATGGCTTTCAGGTAGTCCAGTAATTCTTAAATTGCCTCTCCTGGATCTATTTTCCTGGCCAGTGTTTTTTTCAAGGAGATATTTCACATTGCGTTCTATTTTTTTTTCATTTGTTTAGATCTGTTTAATGGCATCTTGATTTCTCATAAATTCATTAGCTTCCATTTGCTCCAATCTAATTCTGAAGCAATTATTCTCTTCAGTGAGCTTTTCAAATTATTTTTCCACTTGGAAAATTTGACTTTTTAAGGCATTCTTCTCCTAATCGGCTTTTTGGGCCTCTTTTGCCATTTGATTTAGTCTATTTTTAAGGTGTTATTTTCTTCAGTCATATTGTTGACCCACTTTTCATGATTTTCTTGCATCATTCTCATTTCTCTTCCCAATTTTTCTTCTGCTTCTTTTATTTGTTTTTCAAAATCCTTCTTAAGCTCCTTTGTTCATATAACCAGTTCATATTTTTCTTGGAAGCTTTTGGTGCAGGAGTACTGACTATGTTTGTCTTCCTCCTGTTCCAGGCTTTGATCATTTTTGTCCACAAAAGAGGAATCTAAAGTTGGATTGCTGAGCTTGCTTTGTTTCCTTTTCCTGTTCATGTTGCCATCAATTAACTTGATTCTTGAGCCACAGAACTCTGCTTACAGAGGGGAAAACTTTGTCATATATCCCTGGGGTTTTCACAACTGCTAGAGTTATTAGGAGAGCACTGTCTCTACAGCCCCCACCAGCTTTGGCTCATTGGTTATGCGCCTCAGGAACACCACCAAAAACCATGATTCTGATGCAGGCAAGTTAAGGGAAGAGTACTTAGCTTCTGAATTGTCACTTGACCCCCCTACAGTCTGCAGGCCGGGAGCTCTGAAGCAGCCATATAGAAGCAGCTGCAGGGCCACCTCATTTGCTTGTTCTACCTCTGGGGGCAGAGGGTTGGTCCTGCTCCTCCATCCTGCCCAAATTCAGCCAACTTCCATTGATCTTTCACTTTGTCCATGGCCCTTGGGTTGATAATTCTGGAAACCTCCAGAGCTCCAGGTGATCCACTCACCCAAATGGTCCAGCTATGGCTGGTCCTGACCACCCTGGGGCTAAAACCACGGCTCAAGCTGGGCTTTGCTCTGCACCTAGCACCTTGCAATGAGTCCTTCATGTCCACCTACAGGGCTGCCTTCAGTGGGAACTTTGTTTCTGTGTCACTTTGTCGGTTCTGGAGCTCTAAATTTTTTTTTAAATCATATTTTCTAGGTATTTCAGGTGGTTATGGGGGAGCTGCAGAGTTTTATTGCTTCTACACTGCCATCTTAAGGAAAGAACTTGTGAATAAAGATGGAAGCATATTATTTGCTCTCCTCTTCTTTTTTTGTTTTATTTTGTTTCTTTGTTTTCATGTTTCTGCCCATCAGTTCTAATTCTTGTTTACATCATGCCTAATATGAAAATATGTTTAATGTGAATATATAAGTGGAGCCTATTTAAGATTGTAAGCCTTCTTGGTGGGGGGAATGGAGATGGATGGAGAGAAAATTTAAAACTCTGTATCTTATGTAAGTAAATGTCGAAAACTAAAAATTAATTAATTAACTAATTAATTAATTAATTATGGGAAAATGGTATGCTAAACAAGATGTGCTTCTGCTGCTAGGTAAGATAATTCCAAAGGACTTAAAATTAAAAATGTTATCCACATCTAGAGCAAGAATTGATGGAGTCTGAAAGAAGTCTAAAGCACACTTCATTAAAAAAAAATATGTGGTAAAACAATCACTTAACCCAAGAAGCTTGCAAGATCAGCAAAAAAGATCTGCTCTCTCACATGAAAGGAAAATGTAATCCAGGACACAAACTGTCCCACCAAGCCAAGACCAAGCCCCACCTGAACAAAACAACAGGAGATTCTGAACCCCAGTGTGGCAGAGCAGGAAAATACTAACACCAGGACTCTTCCAAGTGCTCCAGTATAGTTCTGGCCAAACAGACAACCTTCAGAAGCCAGACATCCTTCTGTTTCAATGTAGTCTGAGGGAAACATAGAAACAGCCCACCAGACTCAGTCCAAGCCATACATTAATAATAGTACCCTAGCTCAGCACTAGGTAAGCTTCCAGACCCATACATCCTCCAGCAGAACCAACCACCCCCACCATACACCTTCAGGTCAGATACAGGGGTCTCCTGTGGACCTAAGGGCAACATCAGTGCAGCACCAAATAAAAAGGCAGTTCCTGAGATCCCAGTCAAAAGAAGCCTGAGATAGTGACCCTTCCACCCTGGGAGTAGAGTTCAAATTTGAAAGTCAAAAGACCAAAAGAGATAAGCAAAAAACAACAAAAAGGATCTGACCAGAGGAAGTTATTATGGTGATGTGAAAGTCCAAAGATGCAAACTCAGAAGATGACAACAATGTCAAAATACAGACAAAATCCCAGAGAAATATGGGAACTGACCTCAAGCCCAGAAAGAACTCATGAAAGAACTTTTTTAAAAGCTTAAAAATCATATTACAGAGTTAGAATAAAAACTGGGAAAATAAATAAAATTGATGGAAGAGAATTATGAGTAAAAAACTCAGCAGCTTGGAAAAAGAAAATGACTATATAAAATAGAATCGGCCAAATGGAAAAGGAGATATACAAAAATCAAGTGAAGAAAACAACTCCTTACAAAGTACAATTGGACAGGGGCAGAGCCAAGATGGCAGCGTAGAAGCAGCAAGATCCCGCAGCTCCCACACCGCCACCCTAAACACCCATAAAATATGAGCCCAGACAAAGTCTAAGAAAGTCTAGGACTCTCAGACTCACAAAAATACAGAGATAACATCTCTCGCTGAAGGCAGCGTGGCAGCAGGGGCTGAGCACGGCCCGCTGGAGCGAAGGCTGGAACAGCCAGAAGCCTAGCCCGCGGCCAGGCCTGGGATGTGGGAAGGAGCTGAGCTGAGCCCCACAGCCAGCCTGCAGAGGTTCTACAGCCTCCAGCACCCCCACATCTGCCAAGCTGTGAGAAGCAGGACGGGAGAGACCTCACCACAGTGAAGCAGAGATCCCGCCAGCCCAAAACCGCAGCTGTGGCCAGGCAAGACCTCAAGGTGGCCAGGAGGAGCAGCGGAGCCTCCCAAACAGCAGCGTGAGTCTACTTCAAAGGAAATCTAAAGCACCGGCCTAAGGGGATCTTTAAATCTTCAGATACGGTTAGTGAAAGTGAAACTTTGAAAATTAATTTGGGAGGAAAAGTAGTTCGCCATTCTGCCCGGCGGCCCCCCACCAGGCTGCTTCAGAGCCCCCGGCCTGCGGACTCAAGGCTGAATCGATTGATCAGGGCCAAGTGCTCTTGTGTTGAGTGGCCTGGATCAGGATCGTGGTCTTGGGTGGTGGTCCTGGGGTGCGCTTTCAGCAAGCCAAAGCTGGGGGGACTTGCAACACCCCCCTAATAGCTCCAGCAGTTGGGAAAACCCCAGCGATTTGGAACAGAGCTTCCCCCCTTGGAAGCAGAGTTTCACAGAGCTAAAAAAATCAACCAATTAATTGACTGGCCAACATGAGAAAAAGGAAGCAAAATAAAAACAATAAAGCTCTAGATGCCTTTTTTGGGGACAAAAAGGGTCAAAGCATAGAACGGGAGGAAGAGAGCCCAGAACTCAGAACTCCCACACCAAATGCTTCCAAGACAATTGAAGAATGCCTAGA
>JAQQSW010012254.1:0-12566 GCA_028646575.1 Pseudocheirus occidentalis | reverse complement strand
AGAGCAGGGGAGGGGCTTTACAGTGGGAATGCTGTTATGGGGTTGGGGCAGGAGCAAGACGGGGAGAAAATGTGTAATTCAAAAAATGTAATGAAAATGAATAATGTAAACAAGAAAACAAATAAAAACTAAATTAAAAAAAATTAGAGTTGAACAAGTGGAAGCTAATGACTCTATGAGACACCAAGATATGATCAAACAAAATCAAAAAAGTAAAAAAAAATAAAAGAAAATTCAAAATTTCTCAATGGAAAAGCAACTGATCTAGAAAATAGATTCAGGAGAGATAATATAAAAATTATTGGACTACCTGAGAGCCATGATTTTAAAAAAAGCCTGAACAACATCTTTCAAGAAATTATCAAAGAAAACTTCCCTGATATATTAGAATGAGAGGGCAAAAGAGAAATGGAAAGAATCCACTGGTCAATACCTGAAAGAGATCCCAAAATGAAAACACCCAGAAACATCATAGACAAATTCCAGAGCTCACAGATCAAGAAGAAAGTAAGTATTGCAAGTAGCCAAAAAGAAAAAAAATCAAATACTGTCAGGATTACACAGGATTTGGCAGCTTCCACATTAAAGAATTGGAAGGCTTGAAATGTGATACACTACAAGGCAAAGGAGTTAAGATTACAAGCAAAAATCACCTAGCCTGCAAAATTGAATATAATTTTTCAGGGGGAAAATGGACATTTAGCAAAATAAAGAACTTTCAGGCATTTTACATTAAAAGATCAGAGCTGAATAAAACAATTAATCTCCAAATTAAAGACTCAAGGGAAAAATTAAAAGATAAAAAAGAAACAAGAAAGAGAAACTATAATAAATTCAATAAGGTTAAACTGCCAAGATAAGGTCAAAACGGGCATACGATTTACACATTAAAGGTAATACCGTAAGCAAGTTAGGAGAGTGTGGAACGTTTATCTGTCAGATTTATGGATAAGGAAAGAATTTAGGATCAACAAAGATATAGAGAACATTACAAAATGCAAAGAGACTTGAGGCAGGAAGGTCAATAGGAAGAAAATTTAATTAATCCTGGCCAGCACAAATAAGAGCTTAAATTGGGGTGGTGGTTGTGTTATGTAGAGAGAAAGGGACAGATTTAGAGAGATTTAGAGGTAGAAATGACAAGATCTGGCAACTGATTGGATACCTGGCATGAGGGAGAGTAAGAAGTTGAACATGACCCCAAGTTGTGAATTTGAGCAATTGAAAGGATAGTAGTACTCTTGATAAGTAATAAGGAAATCATTGATCTGTTGCAACCCATTCATGTCAACTCATTCTGTGCTACTCACTCTGTCCTACTCAAAGTGAAAAGGGGGGGGAACAGCTAGATGGTGCAATGAATAGAGTACCAGCCCTGGAGTCAGGAGGACCTGAGTTCGAACCCAACCTCAGACACTTAACACTTACTAGCCATGTGACCTTGGGCAAGTCACTTAACCCCAATTACTCTGTCTTCCCCCCTCCAAAAAAAAAAGCAAAGGAAAAAAATGAAATGGGGAGAGGTGGAATTCTTATTAACCTTAGAACACAGATGCCTTAGAACACAGAGACCACTAAGGCCACCAAGTGATCTGGGGAGATAGTAGTGGGTATATGCAGGGATGGGGAGAGAAGAGAAAGAGAATTTCCCCAGTAGCGTTTCAGAGCGGCTACTTCGAGTACATTCCAGTCCTCTTAGGTTATAATTGCTGGTAGGGACAAACATTGACCTTAGAAGGAAGAAGTTGGGAGTTTGTATAGCAGAGAGAGGGGGCAGAGTAGGAAGTGTTAGGAGACAAGGCTAGACACGATCATGTGGGAGACAAGGTCTATTATTGGTTATTGTGGAGAGGATGAGATATGATCCATTTTCACACCTTTCATTTATTTGATCATAGTTTAGGTCATGGTGCTCCAGAGGGCCTCCAGCATTACCCCCATCTAGATTACAGGATCACAGAGATGAAAGAGGCCTATTCCAATTCCCTTGTTTTACAAAAGAGGAAACTAAAGTCCACGTTGGGAAATGACTTTCCCAAAGTCAGTCATGTTGTAAATGACAGAAGTAGGATTTGAAGCTAGGTCTTATGGCCCTAAATCCAGTCTTCTTTCCATTGCAACAACACCTCTAGTGTCTTTTTTTGCTCTTGGTCTGCGATCCTGTTATCCTATAACTCTATGACTTTCCTATAACAGCAATTCCAAACCCTCTACTTATCTCAGATCTGCAACTCCACTTCTTCTCTCTCTCAGAAAATGATTTT
This sequence comes from Pseudocheirus occidentalis, assembly GCA_028646575.1. Lineage (NCBI taxonomy): Eukaryota > Metazoa > Chordata > Mammalia > Diprotodontia > Pseudocheiridae > Pseudocheirus > Pseudocheirus occidentalis. Next base: position 10,302 of record JAQQSW010012254.1, on the reverse strand, counting down.
GCCTTCTACTTTAACTGAGACCATCCCATGTGAACTCTTTCAGCTTGCCCCCTTCACTTCAGCATCAGAGGTTGTGATGACCCTACTCTTTGCAAGAAACAATCAATCCACCTAAACCCTCAATTCTATTCATTTCCTCCTCTGTGACCTTCCCTCATCAAACATCCTTCAGTCCAGAAATTAGATTCTCTGACCTAGAAAATTCATCCCCTTCACTTTACTACTCTCTTTAGTTAATACCCTATTGCTCTCCTCCCTTTAGATGCCAAAATGCTAGAAAGGGTAGTGTATACTTACTGCCTCCTCTTGTTAACTACCACCCACTCAATCAACCCTGATCCCTTGGCAATGTGGCTTTTGTTCTCACCGCTCTCCTCAGACAACCCTCTCCAAGGTCACTAATGACTTCCTTATTATGAAATCTAATGGCCTATTGTTGCTCCTCATCTTTCTTTGCCTCTCTGTGGCATTTGACACTGGACCACTCCCTCTTTCAGTATTCTTTCTCCTTTCTGAGATTCTGAGAAACACTATTCTCATGCTGCTTTTCCTGTGTCTCCTTTTCTGCTTTCTTTACTGGTTCTTCATCTTCCTATAACCTGTAACATGTTATGGCCCCTAAGGTTTTTGTCCCTGGCACTCTTCTCTTTTTACTCTAACGGCTCTCCCTTGATGATCTCATCTACTCCCATGGTTTCAATGACTATCTCTGTTCTGATGATTCCCAAGTCTATTTCTACACTTAATCGTTCCCCAGGGTTCTAGTCCCATATTTTCAACTATTTGTTGAATATATACTCCACTTGGAGGTCTCCAAATTCAACATGCTCAAAACTAAACTCATCTTCTTTTTCCCAAAACCTGCTCCACCCCTAACTTTTCTATTGCTATTTACGGCACTGATATTTTCCTATTTACCATAGTAGAACATTGAAGTAATTTTTAAATGTCCTCCTCCCTTTTCCTACTTTTCCAGTAAGTTGCAAGGTGCAACTTTCCATTCTTTCCTCTTAATTCCTACTGCAACTCCTCTTGTTCAGCCCTTCATCTCTGCTCATTTAGACCCCTTGTCTCTAAACTTTTAAAACTGTACACCCCATGAGTAAATAATTTTTGAACAGATATAGGAAATCAAATGAAAGGGATTGTAGAGGTGAATTGGAGAAAAACCCACAATAGGGTTTTGTGGGATGGATGAGATGCAACTTATCTTCCCATTCTCTGAATGGTTAATCATACATACCTTGGGTTCAATCCATGGCTCTTACTTGGGAAACTTCTAAGATAATATTTTAGCTGATCTTTACAGTTCCAATCAACACTTGCTTTAATCTGCTCTTCACACTATTGACTCTTCCTAATGTATTTCTTGAATCTAATAACTTTTCTATTATAAAACTCTCAATGGCTCCCTATTACTTATTGAATAAAGTATAAATTTGTGACTCTGGCACTCAAGGACCTCCAAAATCTAGGTCCAACCTACCTGAAGAGTATCACCTATTCATCTTCTTTATGTATTTAATATTCCAACCAAATTAGACTACTTTACATTCCTTGTTCTTATCTTTCCCTCCCTCATCTCAGATAATAGTCAGTAAACATTTATTAAGCACTTAGTATTTGCCAAGGCACTGTGCTAAGCACTGGGGATACAAAAAAGGGGCAAAAGATAGTCCCTGCCCTCAAGGAGCTTGCAATCTAATGTTTGCAAATAACTATGTATGTACCAGATATATACCATGTAAATGAGAGGTAATTTCAGAGAGAAAGCACTATGTGGGGAGAGAAGAAAGGATCTCTTACAGGAAATGGAATTTGAACTGAGTCTGTAAAGAAACTAGGAGCCAGAGATGAGGAGGGAGAGAATTCCAGTCATAGGAGAGAGCCAGTGAAAAGAGTCTAGGAGTTGAGATAGATTACAGTTTATAAGAAACAACAGCATCACAAGATCAAGGACTATGTGGAGGGGACTAAAATATAATATGACAGGTTGTTGTCCTTTGTTCTTAAAGAGAATCAAAATGACATCACTATATTGGGGTCAAAGTACAGTGTGTCAGACTGTGGCTGCTGAGTCCAATATGAACTCAGAAGGCTCTGCCATGGGTTGGGCACAAATAGTCCATATGAATATTTAGAATGGAGATAACTCTAAATTTGTGCATCTCATGTTTCTTTTGAGCTATTGTAATTCTGCTTAACTCATAGAGTACAGCACCTGTAAGATGACTATAAATATAGGAAAGGCCCAGTTGTGAAGAAATGACAAGACTTGTCCACAGACTTGATACATGTATGGTGGTGAGAAGGTTTCCAGTGAAGAATCAAGAAAGGTACTTAGATTGAGAAGTTGATTAAGACAACAGTGCTCAACCTGTGGGTTGTGACCCCTTTGTGGGTCGAACGACCCTTTCATAGGGATCACTGGGGTTGCCTAAGACCATTGGAAAACACATATTTCCAATGGTCTTAGGAACAGACATGGCTCTTCTCTCTGTCTCCAGGCTGGTCCACGTATTAAAGGGTCATGGCATTAGGAAGGCTGAGAACCACTGGATTAAGAGGAAGGGGATAATAGGGAACAATAATAAGGAACTGTTATTACTATTATATTATCAACAGTAGTAGGCAAATTTGGAAGGAGGGGAAGGTTGATAGAGGGAGAGATCATGATTTCTGTTTTGGAATGTTGAATTTGAAATTCATATGGAATATCCAGTTCTAGATGTCAAATAGGCAATTGGCGATGAAAGACTAGAGTTCAGGAGAGACGTTAGGGCTGGATATATCTTAGAATTATCTGCATGAAGATGATAACTGAACCCATTATAGCTGATGAGAACATCAATTGGGATAAAATAGAGGGAAAAGAGAAGAGGGCCCAGGATAGATCCTTGGGTATATGGGCATGAACAAGAGAAAGAGTCAACAAAAGAAATTAAGAAGGTGTGGTCAGATAGGTAGGAGGAGAACCCTGGGAGAGCAGTATCATTAAAGTCTAGGGAGGAAAGATCTGAATCTATTAATACTCTTCACAATAAACTCTAATGACTTCCTATAACCTTAAGGATCAAAAATAAATGCCTTAACTTGGTATTCAATACTCTTCACAACTTGGCTTCAACCTACCTTTCCAGTTCTATTACACATTACTCTCCTTTGCAAAACCTACAGTCTAGTCAAACTGGCTTTCTTACTGTTCCTCATACATGGACTCCACTTCTTGTCTCTGCTCATTTTTATTGTCTTTCCCCCATGCTTGGAATGCATCTCCTTCTCACCTCCACCTCTTCTTCACCACTCAGATTAAGCCCACCTTCTTCAGGAAGTCTTTCTTGATCTCCCTATTTGCTAGTATCTTCCCCTCTCCATAACTTTGTGTATGTGTGTGTGTGTGTGTGTGTGTGTGTGTGTGTGTACGTGTGTGTGACTGAATCAAACCCTTTCTTGTAGCAATAAAGTACAATCAAGCAAAATCAATCATAACATTGCCCACGTCAGAAAACATATGCCTAGTTTCAGCAGAAAGTCAAGAGCAAGCTTCACATTCATTCATGACTGACTGTTGCTTTGATCAGGATTCTAAAGTTTTTCACTGTTGTTTTCAAATACGTTATTGAGTTCACTGTATAAATTGTTCTCCTGGTTTTGTTTATTTACTCTGAATTAGTTCATAGAAATCAGTCCAGCTTTCTCTGAATTCTTCATGATTTCTTAGAACACAGTAATATTCCATGACATCCATATTAGTTAAAGCAAATAATGAGCATTCACCTTCCTTCCAGCTCTTTGCTACTACCAAAAGTACTGCTATACACAGAGTTATACACGTGAAGCTTTCTCCCTTTTTCTTGATATCCTTAGGGTAGATGCCACTTTGAGACAATGCTGGGTCAGAGGGTACATATATAATTTAGTGACACTTGGACTTTAATTCCAAATTGTTTTCCAGACTAGTTGAATCAGTTCATAGTTCTTCTCATAGCTCCTCCTATATGTATCATTTTCATTTTTGGACATTTTTGCCACTCTAATGGATATGAGGTAAGCCAGCAGAGCTGTTTACATTTGTGTTTTTTTATTATTAGTGATTCCTCTCCTCAAATACCTGTAACATTTAGACTAGACCTCTCCTTTGTACTTATCTCACTCATACAAATTCCTCTGATTGGCATTTAAAGCCCTTTCTAACCCAGCCCCCTTAATTTACCTTTCTGGCCTTATATAGTTTTCTCCTTCATGAACTCCACAGTCCAGCCAAAATGGATTTTTTTTTAATATTTATCACACATAACATTCCATTTCTGGACTCTATGCCTTGGCATAAGCCATCCCACTGTGCCCAGAATGTTCTGCATTACCTCTGCCTTTTCTAATCCCTAATTTCCTTCAAAAGTCAGCTTAAGTCCCTACCTCCCTCATGAGGCCTTTTTCTGATACTCTCAGCTGCTTATATGTTCCCTTCCTCCAGAATTCCTTTATGTATACACATACATATATATATATATATATATATATATATATATATATTGTGCAATGGCATTAGACTGGCCTACTGAGAGCTAGTCCTTGAAGTATGTGCAAATATTCCTTGCCTGGTTTCAGTCCTTGAAGTATACACAGATATTCCCTGCCTGGTTTCAGTCTTTAAATTGCGTGCACAGATATTACTCATGTGGTTTCAGTCAATGTGAGTGTGGGGAACCTTTAGGGGTAGCTGTTTCTAGCCATGATGACATTAATATTGTGTGATTATAAATTCTCTTTATCTATAAAGCCAGAGGAATTGGTGACCAAGGAGATGCTGAGCTAGAACTAAATGAGAACAGAGAAAAGATGACCTTCCATCTCTCACTCTCTTGCCTTTGCAGTTGTGAACATACAGGATTATTTTGAGCTGCAGGGCAGAGGGAAAGGCAGCTGCCCTATATCCTACATGAGTATGGTAGATGTGAGCATACAACTGCATCTGTATCTGGTGTTTATTCTTTCTTGATCTCAGGCACATAAATATCCCAACTTGGGTGTGTTCAGGCAGCAATTCTGTACATTTGGGAGGTTCAGTAGTTCCATTGGTGACCAGATCCAGCAGCAGAGTCTACCAGAGCCAGCAGCAATAACCATAGGAGTTGGGAGGCAATTGAGCAATTTTGAGATGAACGTACCCAGGCAGTGTGCTTATGAGCAAGAGGAGGTCGAAGAGGTTGTAAAGAAGAAGCTGAGCTATCTGACCCATGGGCACATAGACTCAATCTAGGAGACATCTCACCCTGTAAGTAACCAGCCCAGTAGAGAGACTGCACCTATGTGTGCACCTCACTCCATAGTAAACTTCATGAGGACTCTACAAAGAGAAAAAAAACCTTCCAGGGTCAGGAAGGTACCTCTTTACCACAAGTGTTCTTTACAGATGTGTTTCAAGGCTATACACTTTAACCTACTATGCTATGTACCTACTCTTTCCATGGATTTTGTATGTATTTGTCAGAGAGTACATGCCAGGATTTGATGGGAATGTGTTGTTGTTTTTTTTTAACCAACTATTCTTGCCATGCCTACTCTATAAACATCTTTTGTATAAGCTAATGAAGTATGGATGGCATGGTTGTTAATAGGGAGAAATTCATGAGGACTTATACGTAATATTTTATGCCAGCCTTTTAAGATTATCCCCAGAATTTTGAAGAGAGAAATAAAATACTCAGCTGCCCTCTGGGGACCTAATCTGTGAGCAAAAGTGACCAGTACAGGAGTGACAGTACAGGGCTGCTAAATATATGTGTATTTTCTCTCATAGAATGAAAACTCCTTGAGGGCAGAGGTTATTTCACTTTTTCTTTGTATCTCCAGTCTAAGCACAGTACCTGGTATATATCAGGCAGGTGCTTAATAAATACTTGTCGATTGATTGATAGTTCATGTATCATAGTTACTTGTGAAAATGCTTTCTCCCTTTTAGATTGCAAGTCTCTTAAGAGCAAGGTTTATACCATACATTTCTTAGAATCCATTGTGCCTTAAAAAAAAAAAAACCTCTTTAGTTGCTCCCTATTTAGTCTTAAGATAAAATATAAACTTCTCACCCTGGAGTTTAAGATATTCCACATTTGGGTTCCAATCTATCTTTCTAGCTTTATTTCGTATTATTTCCCTTCAAGTACTTATTTTTCTGACCAAACTAGCTATTTGCTTAAATCAGATTTCTATCATCTCCTTCTTCTATGCATCTACACAAACTATTCTTCCATTTAGAATATGTTACCTTATTCCTTCTGACTTTCAGATTTCATTTCTTCTTCACAGCTCACCTTAGGTTACCACCTCTAGGAATTTTTCTGTGATCCCTCTAACAGTTATTGCTCACTCCCCACCTCAAATCTTCTTTGAGTACTTTGTTTTCTCTCTTTTGTACCTTGCATCCCTATTTGCTATTACACTTAAGAGTTACTTGCTAGATTCCACCAGTATAATATAAACTCTTTGAGGGCAAGGACAGTTTCATTTTTGTCTTTGTATCCCAAGTCATTAACACAACACTACATGCACAGGAAATGCTAAATGAATGTTGAATTAAATAAGTTTATTTTATCTTTCTATGAATGAATGTCCTTGAAAAAGGAAATAAGCCTGGCTATTAGGACACATTGGGGAGTAGTCAAGTTTCTCTTGTTGCCTATGGTTCTGGGCCCTCAAGACTCTGGATTCACATGAAGTAGATGTGGTTTTAGGGGTTCCCTCAAAAGGGTCACATTCTCTCTCTTTTGGTTTGTTGTCCTGATGTGAAATTTACTCCAGGAAAATCTCCTAATATAATTTGTGTTTTGGTTTCTACAAATGTAGTAATGGGGTCTCCTGCTCCTACACAAGCACTCAAGGCAACAAGTGTATATGGGTAGAGAACAGTCTTTATTTCTTTCCATAGAAAAAGGACTATAGGAGTTAAAGGACTCAGAGGCACTTGTCAGCAGATAAAGAAGGTACAAAAGCACTCAAATAGCCTGTAAGGTTCTTTCAGAAAGGAAATGGTCTCAGGGTTCCCAAATAAGGCAACCCCTCCAACATTCAGGTGAATCCCTAATTCCCCCAATAGGTCCTATGTAGTCTCCCCAAGACTCTTAGTCTGACTCTAGTTAAAACTCTCTCTCAAAGTTGAATACATCTTGGGGATTCTAGATGGGTAATCCCCCTTTTCTAAGAGCTATACTGTCTTGTACCATTTCCCCTCCCCCACAGCATTACAATTCCTTCAGGACCTGTATTGGTTAGCCTCTTCTTTCTCCAGAGCGACACTGCTCAGGATTTCCCTGTCTTCCTAAAAGGCCAGGTCACTGAACTCTTAAATTTGGGGATAATGCATGAGGCAACTCCTAAGGCTGGCACTAAAGAAATCTCTTTCCTTTAACTAAGAGTAGATCAAGCCACCAACGAAATCCCTTTCCTCTGTCTAGAAGGTCGTATCCTAGGATTTTCAAACTTGTGGCTATTCAGAAGGTATCCTCTAATGCTGACTTTCCCCAAATTCTCTCTTCTTTGACTAAAAGTAAAGAACTTAGAATAATGTTATTCAGAAAATTGAAATTCCCCTCCTCTACACAGGAGATTGGGGTTCAGGAATAGAATCCATGAACTTCCCTTTTGGGCAAGTGGGCAAGGATAAGTCTGCTTCTGCTATGTGATTCTGTAAGAACACTTATCATTTGCTGCCATCTCTTGGACCGAGAAAGTCCATTATCAGAAATTCTGTTCATAGGTCATGTGGGTAAAAATATTTTATGAAGGTACTTTTAACTCCCATATGTTTCTACCCAAATAATTTCCCAGAGGAAAGGAGTTTTGTGTACACACAGGCTTCTACCCAGGATGCAGGCCCACTTTGCTAAATTCTAGCCTGTCTTATAAATGGGGAAAAGTGAAGATGAAAAAAAAAAGCAGGGTGAGGAGTGATAAGTCTCCCAGTTAGTTTTTAAAGATTGTTGGAGTAGGGTAGCTAGGTGGTACAGTGAACAGAGCACTGACCCTGAAGTCAGGAGAACCTGCATTCAAATCCGGTCTCAGACACTAAACACTTACTAGCCATGTGACTTTGGTCAAGTCACTTAACCCCAACTGCCCTCCAAAAATCAACCCCCCCAAAAAAAAAGATTGTTGTGGGAAGTTTCTCCAATAAGGAGAAACCTTCCCAGTTTCCTAGCTAGTCAACCATCATGGAGGCAGCCTAAGTCCCTAGAAACTCAGTGAGGAGCCATCCTTTGACTTCTTTTTTTGGAGGGTAATTGGGGTTAAGTGACTTGCCCAAAGTCACATGGCTAGTTAAGTGTTAAGTGTCTGAGGTTATATTTGAACTCAGGTCCTCCTGATTCCAGGGCTCTATTCACTGCGCCACCTAGCCGCCCCCACCCTTGACTTCTTAACAAGAACTAGCACATGTTCCTCTGCTCTCCATGGTGAGGTGCCCATCAGATACCCTAAAGGTTCACTAGCTGGTAAATTGATCTAGTTAGTTGGGGAAATCACTAAATTGATTGATTGAGAAGTTCCCTAGGTTATCCCCTTATTCTCTTATCCTCTAATGGCAGAGATAATTCCATTCACCATGGATTCACCTAGATATGAGATTGAGGAAGAGTGGAAGTGTACTCTAATGAGAAAATGAGGTGGAAAGGGGTTCAGTAGACTTAATTTCTATCAACCAAGAAGAAAAAGCCAAAGGAAATTGTCTTAGAGACTGGTTCATCAGTGGCAGCACTTCCCACTCCACTAAGATGCCTAAACTTCCAGGCACAGCCCCCTCACTCCCTCACTGGGTCATCCATAGATCTTGGTTTTGGAACTTGGGGAACAAGGTTGCTGTAAATGCTGAGAGGTGCGTGTGTTCTAGGGTTGGGAACTAGTGGGGAGGGAGGAGGAGAGAGAGAGACAGAGACAGAGAGACAGGGAGAGAGGGAAACAGAGAGAGGAGATCTGAAGTCTCTAGCATTCTAATCAGATTTTTTTTAAAGGGTAAGGGACCTAAGTCTGACTGGCAACAACCTCCTCCTTCCCTCACACAATAGGCTACTTGTCCCTTCCCGACACTTTCTCATTGAATATAGACTGAAAACAACAGTTGCCGCTGGCATAGGTTTTCTGCTTTACTAAGCATTTTATATACTTATCTGTCTTGAATTCTCACAATAATCCTAGTGGTAGATAGGACAAATAATACTAATTCCATTTCACAAGTGAGGAAACTGAAGGGCAGAAAAGTAAGTATTAACCTGTGTCTTTTCCAAGGTCATAAAGCTTAATGAATGTTTGTTGATTGGCTAATAAATGACAGAACAGGGTCTAGAAATCAAATCCTCAGTCTCCAGATAATAGAAAAAACTTCAGAGACCATCTAGTAGAGGTGAGAGAGCTCAGGCCCAGAGACCTGCCCAATACTACATTATTGTACAAGCTAAGGGACATGTATTCAAATACCCGTCCCCTGATGAATCTCACACTTATTTTACCACGATGTGCTTCACTGTACTGAACTGCTGGATTGTATCTTCTAGCCCTAAACCTGTATTCTTTGGGGTCCTTAGGAAAGAATCCAATGTGGAATCTGGTTAGGAGCAGCATTTCCCTCAACTGAAGGAGCCTCTTTCATGAGGAGTGGGGAAAAAAAAACACATACCAAAAAACTAGGCTGAGCTCACATCTTTGAGTTCCCCCTCTCCTCCCCACCCCCCGGCCCCTCCCCGGAGAAACACTATATTCAGTTTACTTACTCTCAGCCATTAGTTAATTAACAGCTGATGCATAGAAGTTTCCGCTTCACCTCCCTTTGGACTCAAGAAAAAAATGAGTCAACATTCAATTAACTCATTTCCCTAGTCAATTCTCAGTGAAAACTTTCATTCTCAAATGGGGAGGAAAAAAAGCAAGTCTAAGATAACTTTCCTGATCTTATTGATGCAAAGCCTGAGAGTTCATGTCTTTTCTGAGCTTGCTGGATTCTACAGATGTTTACAAAGCCTCTCACACCGTGGTCAATTTGTGAGAAGAGGGCCCAATAGAAGCTAAGTCATCATTTTGCAAAGGATGGTGTTTGTTCTGCCGGTATAATCCTTTCCTCTCCTTCATCAGATATACAGATGACTAGGCAGCATTGGTTCAGTCATTCAGGCAAGCATTTATTTTTTTTTTTCATTGTCAAAAGATTATTTCTTTTTTTTTATTTTTAATGTAAATTTTAATTTATTTCTTGGTTATATCATTCATTTCCGCAAGGTTTTGAGTTACAAATTTTCTCCCCTTTTTGTCCCTACCCCC
>JAQQSW010012253.1:0-12566 GCA_028646575.1 Pseudocheirus occidentalis | reverse complement strand
GTTACAAAGAAATGAAAAAATAGAAAGCAATGTGAAATATCTCCTTGAAAAAAACCACTGACCTGGAAAATAGATCCAGGAGAGACAATCTGAAAATTATTGGACTATATGAAAGCCATGATCAGAAAAAGAACCTAAAAATCATCCTTCAAGAAATTCTCAAGGAAAAATGCCCTGATATTTTAGAACCAGAGGGCAAAATAGAACTTGAAAGAATTCACTGATCACCTCTTGAGAAAGATCCCAAAAAGAAAACTCCTAGGAATGTTATAGCCAGGTTCTGGAGTTCCCAGATCAAGGAGCAAATATTACAAGCTGCCAAGAAGAAACAATTTCAATACTGTGGAAACACAATCAGGATAAACCAAGATCTAGCAGCTTCTACTTTAAGGGACTGAAGGGCCTGGAATATGATATTCCAAAGAGCAAGGGAGCTAGGATTAAAACCAAAAATCACCTACCCAGCAAAATTGAGTATAATGTTTCAGGGGAAAATACAGTCATTCAATGAGGTGGGAGACTTTCAAGCATTCTTGCTGAAAAAAACAACTGAAAAGAAAATTTGACAGTCAAATACAAGAAGCATGAGAAGGTAAATATGGAAAAGAAATCGTAAGGAACTTATCAAAGTTGAACTATTTATATGCCAACATATAAAGATGATAATTGTAACTTATAAAACTTTTCTCAGTATGAGGATAGGTGAAGGGAATATAAATGTATTTATATATGTATACATACACATATGTCTAAATAGGAGGATATATATGCATATGAATACATATGTGAGTGTGTATATATGTGTACATAGACAGAGGGCACAGGATCAATTCAATAGGAAGGGATGAGATTTTAAAAGGTAAAATTGAGAAGTAGGAGAGGAACAGAAGGAGAGGAGACAGGGAGAGACAGAATGGGGTTAATCATCTCATATAGAAGAGGCAAGAGATAACTGTTGCAATGGAGAGGATGAATGGGAAGGCAAAAGGGAATGGTTCAACCTTACTCCAATTGAATTTGGTTTAGGGAAGGAATGACATACACTCTAAATTGGGTATCTTGCCCTACAGGAGAGTCGGGGGGATGGGGATGAGAAGAGGGATGATAGAGAGGAGGGCAGGTGGGGGGGAGGGTTGTTAGAACCATACACTTCTGTAAAAGGACAGGGACAAAGTAGAGAATAGAACAAGTGGGGGCAGAATAAGAAGGAGGGAAATATAGTCAGTCTTTCACAATATGTCCATTGCAGAGATGTTCTACATAACTACACATGTACAGCCTGTATTGAATTGCTTGTCTTTCTGGTGGGGGTAAGTGATGAGGGAGGTAGGGAAAGAATCTAGAATTTAAAGTTCTAAAATCAAATGTTTAAAAAAAATATATATATATATATATTAGTAGTAGTAGTAGTAGTAGTAGTAGTAGTAGTAGTAGTGGTATTGTTTACATATTAAGAATTAAGATATACAGGCACTGGGGTAAGGAGATTCATCTTGCCCTACCAGAAAGTCAGAGGGGTAATGGGGGAAGATATAGGAGAGAGCTGATTGGGGGAGGGATGAGATCACTGTTTTGGAATGGTGGGTAGGGGAAAGATGGGGAGTAAATTTGTAACTCAAAATCTCATGGAAACGAATGATGTAAACTAAAAATAAACAAAAGTTAATTTTTAAAAATTAAATATAAGGGAACTATATTCCAAAGTCACATGGCTAGAAGGTGACAGAGCTAAGACTTGAATGTGGTGTTTTCTGGCTCCAAATACAGAGTTGTCGTTTTTTTTTTCACACAATTCCAATGTCCCTTTTCTTCTAGTGTTTTACATGTCTACTATCATGCATTTTCATGATATTTCATTCAACTGCTGGAGGTAGCAGGTGGCACAGTGGATACAGCACTGGGTCTAGAGTAAGATAGCCTTCAAATCTGATCTTAGACACTAGTTGCATAACCCTGGGCAAGTCATTTAATCTTTGCCTGCCTCAGTTTCCCCATCTGTAAAATGAGGGTGGTAATAGCACTTACCTCCCAAGTTCTTGTGAGGAAAAGTGTTTAGTACAGTACCTTTGAAGTAAGTGCTTAATAAAATGGTTTTTTCCTTCCTCTAATCCTAAACATTAACTAGTAATCTCACTGCATCGTCTTTCTTACTCCTCCAAGATACAGTGAAGAAAAGGTGCTAAGTGAAAATATGAGTCGGCAGTAAGGATGGAAACAGAAGCACTGGAACTGTTTTCATGGTATTAAGCTTCCTTAAAAGGATTTCATTACCCATGTAAGATTTATCCAACAAACCACACACATATATACACATATAAATTCTTCCAGAGATCTGCTCACATGAACCTGTTTTATTCATAATGCAGAAATTACATTCAGCTCATCAAATAAAACCAATAATGGCCATTTACTGGGTTCCTAGTACAAGCAACATATTGTGGAGTAATATCCAGAGATATAAGGCCCTGGTCCATGCCTCCAAGGAGTTTCTATTTGTAGTAAGAACCCCTTCATAAACACATAAAAATGCTTATCAATTCAAGATTGAAATAACAGTATAAGACATTAATAAAAGAAATGCTGAAAGACAGCCAGTGGTCAAAGGGCATGTGAATGGTTGAGATAAATACTGCCAGAGATATTGACAGGAGGAAGAGGTCCCTTCAGGATAGAGAGGTGATAAAAGTTTAGGAAGAATGAAGGAATAGAGATGAGCACCATTTGCCTAGATGGAAAAGAAGGTAAGACATGGGGGGTGTAGGGAGAATGAACAGACAAAATCAGATGTAACAATGGCATGCTGGGAAAAGTTATAAAGGTGGGAAAGGAGCAAATGTGCCCAGGTTTCAATGTTGCCATTGGGTCAGCAAGATCATGGGGAGCAGAGAGATGGGGCAGGACATGGCCGACCCCGGTAGAGAAAATTCCCAATAAGGAAATTCCCTGTATCACTATAGCTTAGCACCTGCTCAGCAATTTCTACTCTAAGAGAACAAGTGCTTGAAGTCCTGGGAAGATAAAGTTGCCTGGGGTCACACAGCCATGATATGTCAGATGCATGGCCTGGCCTAGGTCTTTGTGGTTCCAAAGTCTACTCTCTTCCACCAAGTCATGCTACCTCACCATGAAAGGTGGTAGTGAGAGATCCGGCTGGAAAACTTGGTTGGGGACATATTTTGGCCTTGAATGCCAGGCCAAAACATTTTAGACCACCTTGCAAGTAACAGGAAGCCACTGAAGGTTTTTGACCATGGGAATGACATAACTGAGGCTCTACTGAGGAATTCTGATCTGTCAATAGTACGAAAGTTATACAGAAGAGGGGAGAATTCAAAGGCAGGTACGCTGGCCTGGAAAGCTTCCTGCATTTAAGTTTATCTGTCACCAAGACAGATTTAAGTCACCAAAGACTTCTTTTATTTATTTACTAAGGTTTCCCCAACACATTCTGAAAAGTTAGGGAGGGAAGGAACAGTAATCCTATGAAAACAGGAACAATCTTTTGTAGAAAGACACTAAGCAAACTAGAAAGCATTTTCTTGAATTTCAAAAATAAGCCTCAGCAAGGACACCCCAGTAAATGAATCAACAAGTTCACAGTAATAAATTCAACTAAAGAATTTTTTAAAAGCTGCCCCCCAATAAAAAAGGGGGGAGGAAAGAATAAAAATGGCTCAAAGAGCCTTCTTTTTAGGAGAGAGGCAATCCTTTTGAACCTAGAAATTAGGCTCATCTGTTTGTTAAGGGCAACTAAAACAAAACTGTTTTAAGTTACAGCTGGTGTCTGAATGAGTTTTATCAAGCACTTAAGAGTTACAAAACTGCTTCCCCCCCTCCCTGCCCCCCGCAACAAGGGAAATTAAAAAAAAAAAAGGAAGAAAGCTTAGTGCAAAGTTACTAGTTGTTTCCAGAATAATTCCTGCAATCTCTATCTATTGTCAGGGTCAGGGAAAACTGAAGATGTAGGTATACACACTGATTTTTTGCATTCCAGTTATTCAAATCAAAAATAGTATAGTCTAAATCCCCTTGAGAGTATTTCTCTACTCTAAGAAAGTTAACATGAATGCTATGTAAGAATAGAAACACTTAACCATTTTCTTTTCTTTTTCTCTCATTCTCCTTATAGCCTGCTTGCCCTGCTAGTGACTGCAATGGTATGGTCATCAGAACTCTCCCAGAGGGCCCAAGCATTGGCTGGCTGGCTGGCTCTGTACTCAAAGATCTGAACTGAAACCCTGCTTCAGCCCCATCCTATCTGTGTCATCTTGAGCAAAACCTGTAATCTCTCTGGTCATCATTTCCATCCTCTGTAACACAAAGGGGTTGGACTACATCATTTCTAAGGTCATTTCCCCTAAATCTATGACTCTTTGATATTAGTTACCAGGAAGGTCATAAGTTGATTTGCATTCAAAGCTACATATACTCAAAGATGCTAAAACCAACTGTGCAGTCTACTTTTAGGCAATTTTTCCAATTTATAACTTCTCCCATGAAACTGATCATTCTATTTACTCTATGAAAAAGGATTCTCTAGTCTCAGGTCCACCAGTTCTGCATGAACCAAACCATCAGCATCACCATCATTAGAAGTGACCTCTCACTGCCACATATGCTCTGGCTGACCTAGTGAAGGCAAAAGTTCTCTGGTTAGAGGATTTGTTCAAGCAGGGATCATAAAACTGCGATTCCTTTGCTACACTTCTCAGGACTAAGGTAAGGTAAAGTTTGGATAAAGGAAAAATGGCAGGGTTCCTGAGTTCCCCCAAAATACAAAGGGCCAATCAAATATAAAAAGGTAGGATCTTCTCAACTGTCTTCAGTCTAGCTTCTGGTTCCTCAAGTGTTGACAGTAGAAATACTTGCAGTTGCCAGTCAAAAGTACTTAGTAAGTACACATTAATATTTTGAAAAAAAGGATAAAAAGTTCTATCCTTCTGGTCAGTTTGTCAATCAACAAGCATTTTAAAAGTCCTTACTACATTCTTAGCATTATGCTAAGTACTGAGGATACAAAGAAAGATAAACAGTCCCTACCCTCAGTAGTTCGTATTCTATCTGGGAAGACAACACACAAACTATGGGAACACAAGATAAACTGGAAACACTCTCAGAGAGAAGGCACCAGCAGTGGAGGAGACAGGAAGGTGCCTGCAGAAGGCAGGGTTAGAGCCGAGTCTTGGCGTAAACCAGGGAAGCTGGGAGAAGGAGAAGAGGAGGAGTAAGACCCTCCAGGCATGAGACAGCTGGTGAAAGGATACCCAAGTGAGAGGTGGAGTGAAATATGTTCGAGGAACAGCAAGGAGGCTAGTGTAGATGAAATATAGAAGGGGAATAATAAGGGTAAGAAGACTATAAATGTAAAAAGAGGCCAGGCTGTAAAGGACTTTAAAAGGGAAACAGATGATTTTATATTTGATCTTGGAAGGAAGACAGAGCCACTGAAGTTACCGCATTAGAGGAGTGACATGGTCACACTTCTGCTTTTTCAATATCCTCACTTGTGGAACTAACTCACTACTTTCTGCAGCTGAACAAAATCATTTTTAAGCTTCTCGAAAAACCTCAATACTCATCAAAAGCTATGACAATTCATTCCATGGCACTGTCTAATTGCTTTTTAAATCAGGAGTTCTTAACCTGGAGTCCATAAACTCTTCTTTAATCTTTTGATAAATTTATTTCAATATAATTTGCTTCCTTTGTAAATCTACGTATTTTATTTCATACATTTAAAAATATTATTCAGAGCCATTCATAGGCTTCATTAGACTTCAAAGAGGGTCCATGATACAATAAAAGTTAAGGAACCCTGGACTTGCAATAGAATTTGATTATAATAAAGGACAGCAAGGAATAAGATTCCCAGGAGTTAAAGAGAGATAACATCCAATCTTTCCATCTCTATGAAGCAGGAATAGAAACCAAAAGTTCTCATAGTGTCTTTGGGTAACCTCTGGGGGTTCCTGAGATCATTTCTGGGGGGTCCTTGAGGTCAAAACTATCTTCATAAATAATATTAAGAAATTTTAATTTTGAATATGGTAAATACTAATACATGCAACTCACACAAACAAAACCTCTGGTGTGGGGGGAGCCTCCATAATTTTCAAGAGTGTAAAGGAAACCTGAGACCAGATAGTTTGGTATAAGCAAATGTTGAACCCTTCCATTGCCTTGCTCAGTCCTCATACTCCTTGACCTCTCTGGAGCTTGTGACACATCTGACCATTCCTCCATTTCCTCTGACACTTACTCTTTCCTCTTCTGTGATGCTCTTCTTTCCTGCATTGATGTTACTGACTTGAACCTCACTGAATATAGTAAGAAAAAATATATGTATATCTCCAATCTCTCTCCCTCCCTTCCTCCCTCTCCCTCTCTCTCTCTCTCTCTCTCTCTCTCTCACTCACACTCACACACACACACACACACACACACACACACACACACACACATATCTTTCTTCTTCGAAAGCCCTAAGACCCAGCCCACAGGAAAACTACACTCAAAGGAAAAGGAGTCCGAAAATGAACAAAAGGTAAAAGACTAAAATTAACAAAGATCTCAGAAAGAAAAAAAAACTTAAGAGACTTTAAGTATATTTACATAAGCCAAAAAAGAAGATATTAAAAACAGAAGATGTCCTACCAAATCAGATAGGAAAGGCTTAAATGAACTGATGCAGAGTGAAGTGAGCAAAACCAGGAGAACACTGTACACAGTAACAACCATATTGTGTGATGACTGACTTTGACAGACTTAGCCCTTCTCAGTAATGCGAAGACCTAAAACAACTCCAACAGACTCATGATGGAAAATGCCATCCACCTCCAGATAAAGAAACATGGGGTCTAAATGCAGATCAAAGCAGACAACTTGCTCTTATTTTTGTTTAGTTTAGTTTTTTTTTCTTCTCATGGTTCTTCCCATTCATTCTAACTCTACTATGCAACATTAATCATGGGAAAATATGTTTAATTAGAACGCATTTGTAGAGTCTATATGAGATTGTACTCCATCTTGGGGAGGGAGAAGGGACGGAGACAGAGAAAATTTAAAACTTCTAACAGCACATGCTGAAAACTAAAAAATAAATTAATTATAAAAATTATAAAAATATGTAAAGATATTTATATATATATGTATTAAATATATAAATTATTTTTAAAATTGTGAATAAATATTGCAAGTCAAAAAAAAATCAAGCAGATTTCCAAGACATCATGGAACCACAGCAAATGGCTGAATGGTTTAAGAGAGAATTAAGAATTGTGAACACAGAATTTATTGCTTACACAGGAGAAATAAATGTCAAAAAAGAAAAATTGGAAGCCATAGTGAAAAATTTCACTAAAGAAACAAAAGAAAGGATATCTGAGAGGGAAAAATAATACCTAAGTAAAGGGCAATCTAGAAGGAGAGAAGCAAAGAGCATTAAAAGAAAACATAATCTCCACACAAGCAAATCATATTGATCCTGAAGTAAGATTCATAGCGACAATTTAAAGATTACAGATCTCCTAGAAGAACACAAGTCAAAAAATGAACACCATAGTGAGAGAAATAATACAAGAAAATCGCCCAGAACTTGTGAATACAGAAAACAAAATGCTAATCAAAAGCAACTATAGATCTCCCAAAAAAATCATATACTGTAAACTACGAGATATATAATAATTAAACTGAACAATTCCACTGACAAATAAATTCAGTGACTAGGAAAAAGACTTTCAAATATAAAGAAAAGGAAATTTGAATAAAGCAAAATTATTCTGTACTCCAGAAACTGCAGGAAGGAATGGAATAATATGTTCTGAAGAGTAAAAGAGTACAAGCTGCAACCCAAGATGATAAAACTTGAAAACCCAAGTCTTACCATTAATGAAAAAAGATAAACATTCCGTTTTTTAAAAGGTGTTCAAAACCCCTAGGAAAGAAAACCAGACCAGAAGAAACTGTTTCTCAAGCAACCCAAACAAAAAAAGGAAACAAATACAACAAAATAACAACATGGGGTCTGTGAAGAGTTTTCTTTCTAAAAAGGAGAAAGCAAATCAAAGTGACGGTAGAGAAACAGGTCTGAAACATTGTGACCTAAATCTCACAACACTCCGGCCAAAGATGTATCAATGCTTTTGTTGGACTAGGCTACAGAACAAGAGTGTAGATAAAAGGAGAGAAGGGCCTAAGAAGGTAAGAGGAGAGTATCTGTTGTACCCTAATCATGTCAAAGGTTAACAATGAAAGGAAAATAATGTGGTCTCTTAGAGAGGCAGAGAGCCTACAGAAGAATGGGAATGGAGGCCAAAGAGAGAGATTGAAACAAGTGGAAAGAAAGGCAAAACCTTGTTTCACTGATGGGAGGGCATACCACTGATGAGTGCTCTCATGGGGGAAGAGAGATCTTCTTAAGGGAAAAGGGGGACTTTGCAGTGGGTGTGATCAGCATAGACTGGGTGCATACAGAGACCATTAGTCCTACCCTAGGAGAAAGGGAACCAGAATTTCTTGAGGCAAGTGATACATAGAGGAGCAGGACAGCACAGCCCCAGGGAAGAGATTGAATGGCAAAAGGAAAAGAAATTCTCTTGGGGAAGGCACATAAGACAGCAAGCTTAATAAACAAACGTGTGTACTTTGACATCTCCATAGACCAGCCCTTCCTGTTTCTCTTTGGGCCTCCCTATTCCCTGAGACACAACATGTATCTTTCACGTCTCCTAACCCAGTCAAGATAGTGTTGGCCCTTGAGAACAATAACTGAATTTCTGAGAGATAAAGATATAGACTGAATTAATACAATATTCTAGATAAAATTCTAAGAGCATTCTAAACGACAGCTATAATATGTTCTTGAAGATCCCTAAGCAAGACCCAACAGACCAAACATCCTGCTGCTGGAGAAAAATTGTGATGACATAGTAGAACTTGTCCTGGGCTAACCTTTTGGTAGAAACGTGAGCTGTGCAGTTATGTAGGAAAAATGAGCAGGCTGACAATTTGGCCAAAAGAGTTTAGCACAAAAGTGGAAACTGAGGAACATCCAGTAAACTCAGTTATCTCAGGAACTAAGGTAATTTCACAGATACTAAAGGGACATTCTACAAAGACCTTGTACCCTTGGAATAAAATGCGGAAGCTAGAACACGAAGCCAGCATTTTATTTCAAGTGCAACAATGGACATCTAACCTGGAGGAGCCTTAGTTTCCTAATTTGTAACATAAGAATAACATCTGTCCTAGCTACCTCAGGGGTTATTGCAAGAAAAGCACTGCTCATTTTAAAGTGTAATAGAAATGTAACATCATTGTTACCCAAATGATGCTGCAATAATCCTGGTCCAGGATCACTGTGGCAAACCCTTTGAATACATCAAGTAGAGTGTCTTATAAGATACCTGGAAGTATAAAAATACCCACTGCAGCACTTGTTCAATTGTTATTCAGTCTTGTCTGATTCTTTGTGATTCCATTTGGGGCTTTCTTGGCAAAGATAATGGAGTGCTTTGTCATTTCCTTTTCCGGTTCATTTTCCAAATGAGGAAACTGAGGCAAGCAGGGTTAAGTGACTTGCCCAGGGTCATACAGCTAGTAAGTTAGTTCAGATTTGAACTCAAGAAGAGGAGTCCTCCTGACTCCAGGGTCTGGCACTTATCCACTGTGCCACCCAGCTGTCCCTACAACATTACTTGTAACAACAAAAAACTGGAAACAAAATATATACCCAATGATTAAAGAATGTCAGAACAAGTTACAGTGTATCCATGTACCTGAAACTTCCTGGTTCCCCTATGGCTCAACTATGGTCTCTGTGCAGGTACCTACAAAATCCATACATTTATTTTCCTTCAAGGCTCCAATCCCAGAGCACTAACTTGCCTGCTAAACATGTACGGATGGCCTAAAAGTAACTCATATGGAACCTATTATCTCCCCTATTTGCACTTCCTCCGAACTTTCTGATTTCCACTGAGGACGCCACCACCCTATCAGTCACTCAGTTGGTAATCCCAGTTATTTATTAATTTTTACCCTCTGTCAGCCCCAATATTCAATCAGTTGCCACCTCTTGTTGGTTCTGCCTTGCGCCTTCTACCCCTTATGTTACCACTACCAAATTTCTGGTGTCAAAACCTCTCCTGAACTACTGCAACATTCTCCTCATCTTAACTGGATTCTTTAGCAATCTACTATGCTATTTAAAAGGGGCAACTTTATAGAGCGTCAGTGAAATCTTCTATGGGGGGGAGGCGAAAGCATAATAGAATTACAGACAGAACTAATTTAGTAAGTTTGCTTGACTTTTTATATGCTAAATTATCACGCAAGAGTTCAACTGGCTTTTCTCTATAGGTAAAATAGCCTTTTTAAAATTAGTAGATATAATAACGATTTCTGAATGCAAAGCTAAATACCACTGATTCAAAATTATTCAGCTACAAAAGTAAAGTTGTCAAATGTGCTACCTGAGTACTAATATTCCTTTAATGAAGCTTATACCCTGAAGCGCTTCAGCTTGGCCCTTCCCTACCTTTACAATCTCCTTACACCTTATATATTACGACTATCTACCTCCTTCTATGTACTCTGCAATCCAGGGACACTGGCCTCCTTGCTGTCCCCTATATCTGGAATGCTCTCCATCTTCGGCGCTGCCTCTGGGCTTTCCTTCATTTCTCAGATCCTAGTTTCTTCAGGAAGCCTTTTCTATCCCACTTAATTTTATTGCCTTCACTCTTGGAGCATCTGCAGTCTATCCTGTGGACACAGCTGGTTTGCACAGAGTTGTTTATATGTTGCCTCCTCCATTAGAAGGTATTGTCTTATACTTTATTTTATCTCCAGTGATTAATACAGTACCTGGTACATAATAGGTGCTTCATAAATGATTACTGACTGTCCAAATGGCTCCTCCAATTATTACTATAGGGAAATACTTTGAAAGAAATCTCCCAATTAACCAATTAATAAAAAGAGAGCAAAGAAACTACTGACGTTCCTTTATGTTCACTGTTGTAAAGTGTGTACAAAAGTAGATGATGAAGAACGTCCACAATGCAGACCGTGCAAGATCTACAAAACTTTGGATTTCAACAGCAAGACCTATTCCCCAAAGGAAGGCCCTCCAGCTTGGGATAAGGCACTAACAGCAAAATCAGGCAGTGTCCTCCAATTCAGTCATAGAAGTCAAATCAACAAGCATTTCTTTTTTTTTTTCAACAAGCATTTCTTAAGTGCTAAGTGCTAGGTATTGCACTACAGGACAACATATAAAGGCAAGAAACTTTCTCTGCCATCAAGGAGCTCACATTCTAATGGAGGAGAAATGTGAAAACAATTATGTACATACAAGACATTACGGAGGCCAAACTGGAGGGAAAATGAAGAATTACTGAAATATGAAATCACGAATATGTGGAACCATAACCTGAACTTCACCAAAACCAGTGTGAAAGACTCCTCCAACTCAATAAAAGTCCACTATTATCAAGAATCAAAAAAATCACAGGAAACAAAGACCATCTAAAAGATCATCTAGTGCAGCAGTTCTCAACCTGTGGGTTGCGACCCCTTTGGGGGTCAAACAGTCACCTAAGACAATCGGAAACCACATTTCTGATGGTCTTAGGAACTGTTTGCTCCTCTATCCATTTCCAGGCAGGTCCACCCACATGCAGATACGCCCACATAGGAGTATTAAAGGGTCGAGGCATTAGGAAGGTTGAGAACCACTGATCGAGTGCATAGCTTCTTGACTCTTTGTTGTGTCAATGGATCCTCTGGCAGACTGGAGAAGCCTACAGACTCCCCAGAACCACGTTTTTAAAGGCACAGAATAAAATAAAATAAGCAGCAATATAAAGGAAACAAATCATGATGAAATATAGTTAGCTACATATTTTTTAAACCATGTTCATGGACCACAGGTTAGGAATCCTTGATCTCCCCCAATCTTGCTCCATTCTAAAATAGAGGCGCAAACTGAGGCTCAAAGATAAGCTGTCTAAGGTCCCACAGCTAGTAAATGGTTGGAACCAAACACTCATCCCAGGACTACTTTCCCTCCACTACCACATGGATCATAAATTGCTCTGAAATTAAACGTTAAGTTCACTACGCAGGTTACCACGTCTAAATTCTGTCTGCAACTGAGGTGTTAGTGATGCCTACAAACATTCTGATTTTTAAATTATAATTAATGAGGATCTCCTATTTAGGATTTCACATCAATCCTCGTTAGCTGTCAGAAAACTTGGTTGGTTAAATACGAGACAGAGTACACAAGGTAGGAAAGATAGGCATCTAGCAAGGGGCCAAACATGCAGGGTCAAAGAGGAAAACTGTTCAAAATTAGCTTTCATATATATACATATGATTAGAACGTCAGATCATTCACCCAATATTTATGGAGTACATTCTATGTACTGTCCCCAGCAATGGAGGAGATACAAAGTTTACACAAGACACAGTCTCTGACCTCATGAGGCTCACTTTCTAAGAGGTCAATAAGGCAAGAGCACCAATAACTGTAATACAAAGTACCACATGACAAGGGCATT
>JAQQSW010012252.1:0-12566 GCA_028646575.1 Pseudocheirus occidentalis | reverse complement strand
CTGGGGTGGGGGGGAAGGGAGATTTGGCTCCAGTGGACAAAGGATGTACTCCCTTCCTTCCACCCTAGGGGGTGGGGGTGGGGTGAACCAAATTAAAAAGTTGTTCTACCCTCCTGGGTCCTGGGAAGGAGGGAACAGGGTGAAGGCTGCTGTTTCAATGTCATGGATTTTGGGGGGGGGGAGGGAGACAGGGAAGGAGCAGTTGGAAAAAAGTCGGCAGATACCATACAGCTGCTCTCGTTGTCCCCCTAGTTGGAATCACTCCAGTAAGGTGGGAGGGGAGTCCCCACTGGTTATAGGGGTTGAGATCTGGTGCTGTGCCTCCAATCTGGGCTGGGAAGGTGTGTCTGCAGGAGGTGGCATGGGCTTGATTGCCTCTGCTGGGGTCTCCTGATGGGTAGGGGCACCTGCTGGGGGTGGGCCCGGGGGTACTGGCTCTTTGTTATCAGCCTCAGGGGCTGTAGTCTGCCAGGGACCAGGAGGCTGTTGCCTCCTACGTTGAAAGTAAGGCCGATTTCGGGGGCGCTGGGGCTCAGGCCTTGAGCCATCTGTGGGACCCTGGCTGGGCTTGGTCTCTCCATCTCCGCCTTCTGTGGTGGGCTGCTGTGGAGGCCGAGGACGGAAGGGCCTTCGATATCTGGGTCGGAATCTGGGTGGAGGTGCCCTTTCATCTCCCTGCTGCTGGTCCCCTTCTAAGGGGGCTGGGTCTTTGGGCTCTACCCCATCTGTACCCTCTATAGGCTGCTGCTGGTTGGAAGGACGAGGGCCCCCTAACAAAACGTCGTCGGTAAAAGAAGGGGGGTGGGCGGCGGCGCCAAGGTCGCTGAGTGGGGTCCTCAGCCCGTTCCCCTTCACTCCCTGGTTCTGCTACCCCTGTTGGGGCCTCTGCCCCTAGGGGTGGGGGTGCAGAGGGCGTGGCCGGGGAAAACGGTGTCGGTTGGGAGCATAGCGTCGGTTGGGAGCATAGTGACTGCCCTTCACTGATACTCCCCCTGGACCAGTCACGTTAGCAGCTTCTGCACCCTTCTCTCCTTCCACGACATCAAACTCCACTGTTTCCCCATCCCCAACACTGCGCAGAAACTTCCGAGGGTTGTTTCTTTTAATGGCTGTCTGGTGGATAAAGACATCCTCCTTGGTGTCATTCCTGTTGATGAATCCATAACCATTTCGGACGTTGAACCATTTGACAGTGCCCAGAACTTGGGTTGCTGTCACACCCCAACCGCCACCTGTCGCCCAGGGAGGGGCGGGGTTCCGCGAGTTCTTCCTTTACCCCTGGCTATGGAGGAGAGAGGGGAAGCTGCCACTTGTGTTCTGTGTGCTCGCGTTGCGCTACCTGAAGATGCGGTACTGGTACCTGGAGTCGCGGCCGGAACTAAGTCATCTTAATTGGTGACTAAGTGAGTTCAAACTTGCCTAGTCTACAAAATCTAGCTGGCTCCAGAGGAGACGAGATTATACATCACATTTCATCACATTACCTTTTCCATTCTGTGTTTATCTTCTTATCCCCTACTCTTCCTATTTTCTACCTCTTGTGTGGGACATAGTAATCTAATCAATAGTAATGGATGCATTCCAAGGAAATTAGAGATAGTTTATGCTGACATGTTATAGACTTGCTCAATTAGTAGTCAATGAGAAGTATGGAGAGGTGTTCTTAAAAGTAGAAAATTTGCAAAATGTAACTTTGTCTAAAATGGTATTAACTAGAATACAGATAAGTAACTCTAAGTATTGATTTCCAATACAGTGTCCTCATTTTTGCCAAACTATCAGAATCTCCAGCAAAAGCTTACTTCAAAAAATACAAGGGGAGGAAGCCCAGGACTTCAGAAAGCAGCAGTGCTAGTTTAAGAGAATTTTAGACATAACTGAGATAAGAGGAAGACAGCAAGATTGCCATGTGCGCAAAACTGTGAAAATCCAATTTAGAGAAATGCTTAATTCTTCCTCTGGGATTTGGAGCTAATTTTTGCTATTGATTTGCTATTGCTAAATTTTGCTATCAAGACTGATTTTACAGACTTTGGAATTTTTATTGGTATGGAAATGTAGCTGGAATCATGTAGCCAGTTTTAACATTTAGCAATTTAAAATATGGATTTATGTTGTATTGGATAGATTAATTTGGAACAATTATTATTTACAGCATAGTTGATTTATGTTCTGAATAACAAGTGTTGGTACCACACTTTTGTAGCTATGAAAACCAAAATGATAATTTTTCTGAATGCGACTAGAACAGAATGTCAAAATTTATAAATAAATGGAGTGGTTTTTCCATATAGTTCATTTAGAGATACATTCATTTGGAATATTAGACTGGCAATAAGTTTTGTGTTTGCATTTTAAGTCCATGAGATCATCTTATGTTAGTGTCTATATGTGTTTAACATTGTAACTTTGAAAATTATTGCATATAAATGCTTTTAATTTTAGAATTATATATAATATGATTTATTTGTAAAATTCAATTAGATCTTTCTTAATCAAAATGATGTTACTGATTTATGAATTAGTACTATTTCATAGTCAGAGACTTTGGAATACAGAGTACACTTTTGATTAGCAACAATCCTAAGTATTCCAATGAGTATATTCTGGTCTGTCCATGTATCCATTTGAATTTGGTAAATATTAAAGCAGATTTGGAAAGTTGGAAACGTCTGTCAATCCCTTCCCAGGAAATAGTTCATGAGAATTTTAAAAAATATAATAGGGCAGCTAGGTGGCACAGTGAATAGAGAACTGACCCTGGAGTCAGGAGGACCTGAGTTCAAATCTGACCTCAGACTAATAATAATAATAATAATAACAAAGGGAACAGAAAAATCAGTCCATGAGTCATCTTTAGCCTCTTTTGAAGACTGCGTGAAGCCTACACAGAAGGATTTTTTAGAAGTACAATCTTATCATATATGTTTTTAGGATGAATTTGAAGTTGTACTACTGTAGGGTAGCCACACTGAAAACTATGGGAAAACTTTTGCAACCAGATTGTTGTTAATCACCAAACAGCTGCATGAAGTCAAGCTCTTCAATACTGAAGAATACTTCAATACATGCAGGGTGACTGCACTAATAACCATTCCCTTGTCTAAAGAAGAAAATGTGCCATTCTAGAACACAAAGACTGTTTTCTTAGCAAGGATACTGGAGTGATGTGTCATGTCCTTCTCCAACTCATTTTATAAATGAGGAACTGAGGCAAATAGGGTTAAGTGACTTGCCCAAGGTCACACAGCTAGTAAGTGTTTTGGTGGACTTTCATTGAGAAAAGATTAATAGATCCATGAAAGAGAGGAAGACCTGGGATTTTTGGTGGATTACATGTCCAGTATGAATCAACAGCATAAAATGTGAATCAAAAGTGAAGAAAAAGAAGGCTTGCATCTAGAAGGAGGGAAGTATAGGTCATAGACTTGACACTTGTAGATACATCTGGAGTCTTGGGATCTGGACACTAGGGTTTAGGAAGAACATTAAGCAACAAGAAAACAGCTAGAGAAGGGTGAAGACGTTGGAAATCAAGCCATCTGATAGGACTGAGGATGTTTCCCATGAAGAAGAGTAACTGGAATGG
This sequence comes from Pseudocheirus occidentalis, assembly GCA_028646575.1. Classification (NCBI taxonomy): domain Eukaryota; kingdom Metazoa; phylum Chordata; class Mammalia; order Diprotodontia; family Pseudocheiridae; genus Pseudocheirus; species Pseudocheirus occidentalis. The sequence continues at coordinate 8,977 of JAQQSW010012252.1, read as the reverse complement.
GAACATATCACTGTCTTCAAATACTTGAAGAGTTATCTTATAGAAAAGGGATTAGACCTGTTTGGCTTTCACTCACTGATCACAGCTCTGCCAACTGGAGTTAAGCTGCAGAGGCAAATTTCAGCTTAAACTAAAGTCAAGTTTCCTAATTTGAATTGTCCAATTGAACTGTAATTAGTCCTACAGCACTGGAGGTCGTCAAGTGGAGGCTGCATGATCACTTGGTAGGGATGGTGTAGAAAGAAATTCACTGTTTGGTCATGGGTTAGGCTCTATGACCCCTCCATGACCTCCCTCCATGACATTGAGCTCTACAACTTTTTTGATTTTATGACTCCTTGACCTCCCCCAGGCCCCCACCCTTGCTAACTCCATTATTCTGTATATCAAGTTCCAAACACTTTCTCAAGGCTTCTAATCTGTCCATCTATGTGATTTCACTCGCATCTGGATTTGGAGTCAGGGAGGCCTAGGTTGAAATCCCAGCTTTGCCATTTACTACATATGTGAGTTCCATCAAGTCACTTACTTTAATGTGACTCCATTTTTTCTTTGGTAAAAATGATGGAGTTGGACAAGAATGAACTCTAAGGTAATTTCCAGCTCTAAATCAGGATCTCATAATGAAATTATAATCTTATGATCCATCATCTCCCCTGACGCTTCACTTTTCCAAGATTTCTGCATCATTTCTTGGGAAGCCATTTAGGACCCAAATAGAAAGACATTGTTTTTAAGACCTCTTACATTGCCCCTCCCCCACTCCTGTCCTAAAAGAGGTTAATAATAATAATGATACCAACAACAATAAAACATTTATGAGGCATTTTATACTCCTCTCAGAGCGCTTTCCTCCCAAGAACACTGTGAGACCAGTATTATTATCTTCATTTTACCAATAAGATGACTGAGGTTAAGAGAGAAAAAGTTATATGATCCTTCGCTATATAGTTAATAAAAACATCAGAGTCAGAGCCAGGACAAAAACCCAAGCTTCTGACTCTGAGCCTAAAATTTAAGAGCCAAGAGGCTTCTTAAAGAATAGCATTCAAGTAGCATAATTTAAAAGCATCAGGTTATTGCATTAAAAGAGAATTTTTTTAACAAAGAATTCCACTAAAGATATTAAGAGGAAATAACAATATAGTACTTAGGGGGCTGAAAAGAAATATTGTGAAAAATACCTTCACAAGCTTCTTTGAAATAGTGGTTTCCAGGATCCTTAGGTTCTTTCTTTCCTGAAAACATGGAAGTATTCATATTCCCAGGTCCCTTTTTCTCTTGGGACCTAGGGTCTTGAAAATTAGCAGTAGATTTTTGATTTGGGTGGTTTTGCTCTCCTAAAGATGCATGAAATCGTTGCTTCCCTATTCCCTCCTCTCCCAAGAAAAAGAGCTTTCCATTCCTGTTTGCTTTTTGCCCTAAAGTAACAGCAACTTCTGAATTCTCTGGAACCAGAACTGCATTTCTAGGTTCCACTGTCTTGAAGTTAACAGTTGTTTCTAGAATCCTCTCTCTCTTATTCTCAAAAGTCATAGCACCTTTTGGAGATGAAGGTTCTTTGTCACCTGAAGAAATAGTACAGACTGTTAGCTGGGTCCTTTTGGGAGGTACATTCACAGTCTGGTTTCTTTGTCTCTCCTGAACATCAGTCAGATGTGAGCCTTTAAAAATCATCTGAGCTTCCCATTCCTCCTGGGATTTCTTCTGACATTCTTGTCCAGGATACACCTGGATGGATGGAATTGGAACCTGAAGCCCAACTGTGCCAGCTTCATTTGGGCCCTGCAAATCAGCATCTGTTATCAGGCTCTTAGATACTGTTTCCCTTGAGAAAACAGAGGTTCCGGAGATTTCTGTGACACACTCTTGAATCAAACATCCTGAAAGGAATCCAAATACCAAATCACTAAAAACTCATAAGTTCAAAATAAAGATTTGGGGGCAAAGGGAGGAGGTGGGGGGAGCCATTTGTCAAAATTATCTAAAGTGCAAATTATAAAACACTTTTGAGAAATGAAGTTTAAATATTACTTTTAAGTTAGGGCAGCAGATACATTAAATTTATTTGCTCTATTTTTTACCATTAATAAGTAGAGTAATTTGTAATCAGCACCCTAATTTTTGGTATGCAAAGAATTTTGGTTAAAATGACTTTTAGAGTGTTTTAAACAATTTGCCAATGCTTTCAATTAAAGTAAAATAAAAAAACTAGAGTGGGAATCAGAAAACCTGGAAATCAGCTCTGACTTACTAGCTGTGTAATCATAATTAAATTACTAGATTTCTTGAAATCTCATTTTTTCTCATATATAAAACGGAGATAATACTTTCACTGCTACCGTATTCTTTTTCAGAGGTCCACAGGTGTGGTAAATTGCATTTATTTCTAGACTTTTTTCCCATGTATTAATCAGTGTTGTTGATTTTTTTTTTGTTTCATTCCTCCCTTTTAAAAACAATATTACTTATTACATAGGTTGCTCTCAGTTACAAGAAAGGGGATACCGGGATAAATTCTGGTAATCTAAAAGCAAAACGTATCAATAAAATATATTTTTAAAACTATTTTCATTACCTGTCTCACAGGGATATTCTGAGGAGAGAAGTCATCTCTAAACATTAAATAAGGAGCTGTGATTTGGAAGGTGTGGGCACTGCTTCCATCACCTCAGACTGTGATTGGTCTATAACTTAGTAGATATATTTTAGAGAATTACCTAAGGTTTAACTGAAGTTCGAGTGGTCTGTCCATGCTCACACAGGTAAAAAGTGTCAGATGTGGCATTTTAACTCAGTTCTTTCTGACTCCAAGATTAGCATCCTGTATCTACTATACCACACTCTTTCTTAAAGGGCTGTGGATAGAGCATAGGCCCTTGGAGTCAGGAGGACTCGAGTTCAAATTCAGCCTCAGTCACTTACTGCTGTGTGACCCTGGGCAAGTCACTTAATCCCAACTGCCTCCAAAAAAAAAAAAGAAGTACCAAACAATTTTGATGGCATATATATACTCAATATAATAATTTCACTTGATTCTTATCTACTCATTAAAGAATTCTAAGACAAATACTCCTGGATCACTCATCTCCTAACTTTGTTAAGAGTCAGAATCACACAACATTTGAGCTGGAAAGGACTTGATAAGAGGAGGAAGTGTGACACCCAAAGAAGAGAAGCACAGCCCAAGGTCACAGGTTTTATTAGTGGTAATAGCTGGGACTAGGACCCAAATTTCCAGATTATCAATGTCATGCCATTTATTTGAATTTGAACTCCCTAGTCTCCAGAAGAGCAGGCCCTGGTGAATACTTAAATTTTTTTGTCTTTTTTTTTTTTTTTGGAGAGCAATTGGGGTTAAGTGACTTTCCTAAGGTCACACAGCTAGCTTTTTGTGTGTGTTAAGTGTCTGAGGCTGGATTTGACTCGGGTCCTCCTGACTCCAGGGCCAGTGCTCTATTCACTGTGCCACCTACTTAATTTTAGATACAACTGTATCACACAATCACAACTGCATTTGAATGAGAATAGGATGACTTGCCCAGGGTCACACAGCAAATAACTGTCTGAGGCTGAACTTAACCTCAGATTCCAGGCCTGAAATTTTATCCACTGTGTCACCTATCTGCCCTAGAATAGTATATAGGAACAAAAGGAGAAAATGAGAAACCAAAGAGGAAGTGAAAACTAGAAGTTTCCTGAAATACAATGATCTGGACTTGAAACTTTCCACAGAGCCAGAGATCATTCTTCTGTCTCTGAGAAGGAGCAACACTTGAAAACTACCAAGCTATGAAGAAACTCAAGAGGCAATGAAGAGAAGCCACTAGCACTTTGATCTAATGGAAAGAGCTGGGCTTGTGAGTTAGGTTTTCCTTATGGTTTACCTATTAAGCAAGTGACTTTGGATAAGTCACCAGCTCTGTACATCTCAGTTTCACCATCTACAAAATAGCTTTATTAGTTTCTTGCCCTAACTGCCTCAAAGGGCCAGTATAAGGGATATTCTGTAGCACAAAGAATATTGGATTAGAAATCAGGAGACATAGCTCTACTGACTGATTCTGTAAACATGACACTTTGCTGATTTCCCCCTTTGTAAAATGTTCTCTAAAGTCCCTTCCAGCTCTGTCATTTAATGGTCTCTTTTCTAATGTCTCTTCTAGCTCTGGCATTTTGTGGTTTATGTTATAAGATCCCTTCTAGCTCCAATATTCTATTCTATATCCTAAGGTTCCTTCTATTCTGTATTTCAGACTCCCTTCCACTTCAAATGTGTTCTAGGGCAAGAGTCAGCGACTTCTAACACTGACACTATGTTCTAAATTCTGAAAATTAGGCCCCTTCCAGTTTCTTACCTCCTAGATAGCAGATGGGGGAGGGAGGGTTTGAAAGTATGAAGCATAATACAAATGTAAAGAGGCATTTAGTGTCATTTTGGAAGGAAAAAAAAAAAGAGAGGCTGCTGCTTCTCATGGCTGCCAGACTTACCTGGGTTAATTGCTTTGCTGAGCTCCTCCAGCAGGAGATTTTGGTTGATAGCTCGCAACACCTGCAGGGTCAACTTCACAGCATATTTTTCCCCATAAGAGTTGACCAGAAGGGTAGCAAGTTCCACTGGCCCAACATTTTGCAGCCTGCCTTGGGGAATGGGATCTCTATCTCTATCCAAGTTGGCATTTTGCAGTTTGAACTTGAACCTCTCCAGATCATAGGTGACCAGGCTCTCCAAGGTATGCAGCAGGTGGTCACTCAGGGTCTTTTCCATAAGACTGGGTTAATGCTGCTTGAGCTAATCAAGCTAGGCATCTGTAAGGGAACAGAAATCTCCAGTCCTGAGGCTGTGAAAGAGATACAGGGAAGTGACAGGTTGTGAAATAAAGGAAGGAGAACAGGAAGGGGAGGGAGGCTCAGTGGTAAACCAGACTCCTCCCATTACCATCAGCATATGAGCTCTTTTATTATGCCAGAGGTCTGGGCACCTCCTCCCAACCACCAGCTCGCCAATCACAGCTCCATAGGCATCAAAATATCATGAAGGATTTTAGGGAAGGGTGCCCTCCAGTCTTCTAAGTGTGAAAGAAACAAACAAGTGCCAGGGAGACCACTACTCTTGCTATTTTAGCCAACTGGTTGTATATAGGTCCAAGGAATAATAAGAAAAAGAACAATAAACATTTATATGACATTTTTGGTTTACAAAGTGCTTTCCACACAATTGTTCTTTGAGGTATGTAGTATAGGTTTTATTACAGTTTGTCATTTAATAGTATTTTCCCCCAATTACATGTCAAGAAAATTTTAGTATTCACTTTTACAAATTTTGAGTTTCAAATTTTTCTCCCTCCCACCATCCCTCTTCCATAAATGGTAGACAATTTTTCTTAAAAACAGACTTTTACTGTTATGTTTTGTTTGTTTTGTTATCACCTACATTTTCCTATGTCTCTTCTTTGTCCCCTCCCATAGAGCCATCTCTTATAACAATTTTTGAATATGTACAATCATATTAAACATATTTCCACATTAGTCATGTTGTAAAGAAGAATTAGAACCAAAGGGAAAAACCAAGAAAAAGAAGAAAAAGGAGAGATAAAATAGTATGTTTCAATCTGTATTGACTCTACAATTCTTTCTCTGGATGTGGATAGAATTTTCCATCATGAGTCTTGTGGAATTGTCTTAGATCCTCACATTGCTGAGAAGTCTATCAAAGTCGGTGATCACACAATGTTACTGTTACTGTGTACAATGTTCTCCTGGTGCTGTTTACTTCACTCAGTTAAAAAAAAAACTTTCCAGGTTTTTCTTAAGTCATCAGCTATTTCTTATGATATTTCTTATGGAACAATAATATTCCACTACTTTCATATACCACAACTTGTTCAGCCATTCCTCAATTGATCAGCATCCCCTCAATATCCAGTTCTTGACCACAACAAAAAGAGTGGCTAGAAATATTTTTGTACATATGGGTCCTTTTCCCTTTTCTATGATCTCTTTGGGACATAGATATAGTAGGTATGTGCAGTTTTATAGTTCTTTGGGTATAATTTCAAATTGCTCTCCAGAATGGCTGGATCAGTTGACAACAAAACCAATGATGCATTAGTGTTCCAGTTTTCCTACCTCTTCTCCAACATTTATCTTTTTCCTGTTTTGTCATGTTAACCAATCTGATGGCATGATGTAGTACTTCAGAGTTATTTTAGTTTGCATTTCTCTAATCAATAGTGATTTAAAGCATTTTTTTCATAGATGGCTTGAATTTCTTAATCTGAAAACTGCCTGTTCATATCCTTTGACCATTTATCAGTTAGATGATGACTTGTATTTTTATAAATTTGACTCAGTTTTCTATATATTTTAGAAATGAGCCCTTTGTCTGAGGTATTGCTGTAAAAATTGTTTCCCAGCTTTTCCTTCTCTTCTAATGTTGGTTGCATTGGCTTTGTTCATGCAAAATGTTTTTCTGCACATCTCATTATTAAACAAAATTATTAATTTTGCATTTCATAATTTTTCTATCTCTTATTTGGCCATAAATTCTTCTATTCTTCATAGACCTAACAGGTAAACTATTCCTTGCTCTCCTAATTTGCTTATAGTATCATGCTTTTTATCTAAATCATATATCCATTTTGACTTTATCTTGGTATACAGTATAAGATGTTGGTCTATGCCTAGTTTATTCTTTTTGGTCTCATAATGAGTTCTTATTACAGAAGCTGGAATCTTTAGGTTTATCAAACAGTAGATTACTATAGTCATTGACTACTAGTCATTGTGTAACTAATTTATTCCACTGATCTTACAGTGTATTTCTTAGTAGTGCAAAGTAGTGTTAATGCTTACTGCTTTATAATACAGTTTTAGATCTGGTACAGCTAGGTCACTTTCCCTTGCATTTCTTTTCATTAATTCTCTTGATGTTCTGAAACTTTTGTTCTTCCAGATGAATCGTTATTATTTTTCTAGCTCTATAAAATATTTTTGATACTTTGATTGGTGTGGCACTGAATAAATAAATTTAGGTAATTTAATATAATCAAAATTATCTATTTTACATTTCATAATGCTCTTTGTCTCTTGTGTTGCCATGAACCCATAACTCACTTGATTTCTCCTTTAAGAATTTGGATGCTTGGGGCGGGGGGGGGGGGGGGAGGTGTTAGGTGGTGCAGTGAATAGAGGACCAACCTTGGAGTCAGGAGGACCTGAATTCAAATCCGGCCTCAGATATTTAACACTTACCAGCCGTGTGACCTTGGGCAAATCACTTAACCCCAATTGCCCCTCCAAAAAGCAAAAAAAAAGAATTTGGATGTTATATCACTTGGTACATATATACTTAGTATTGATATTATCTCATTGTCTATGGAGTCTTTTAGCGTAATGTAGTTTCCTTCCTTATCTCTTTTAATTAGGTTTATTTACATTCTACTCTAGTCCCTTACCTTTACTCTGTGCATGTCTCTCTGCTTCAAGTGTTTCTTGTAAACAACATACTGTAGGATTCTGTTTTTTAATCCACTCAGCCATCTGATTCTGTTTTATGGGAGAGTTCATTCCATTCACATTTACAGTTATGATTACTGTATATTTCCCTCCATCCTATTTTTCCTTCTGTTTGTCCTCCCTCTCCTTTCACTGTTTCCTTTCTTGAAAATGTTTTGCTTTTGTCTATTGCCTCCCCCAGTCTGCCCTCTCTTCTGTCAGTTACCCTCACCCCTTACCTAATCTCCTGCCCTCCTTGGGTAAGACAGATTTCTATATTCAAACAACTGTGCATAGTATTCCCTCCTTGAGCCCATACTGATGAGAATGAGGTTCAAGCAATACCTACCACTTACCTTCCCATTTTTCTCTTCACTGTTGTAGGTTTTTCTTGACTCTTCCTTCATGTGAAATGATTAACCCTGTTCTACTTCTCCCTTCCTTCTGCACCCAGTATATTCCTCTTTCTCATCTCTTAATTATTATTTTTTTTGCTTTTTTTTTTTTTTGGAGGGCAGTTGGGGTTAAGTGACTTGCCCAAAGTCACACAGCTAGTTAGTGTGTCAAGTGTCTGAGGCCGGATTTGAACTCAGGTCCTCCTGACTCCAGGGCCGGTGCTCTACTCACTGCGCCACCTAGCTGCCCCTCTTAATTATTTTTTTAAATGTCATTTTCTCAAATTCACCTGATACGCATACCCTCTGTCTGTGGATATTTTTTTCTAGCTATACTATTAGTGGTATAATTTTTAAGAATTACAAGTATCGAGCACCGGGGGCAGAGCCAAGATGGCGCCATAAAAGCAGCAAGGTCCTGCAGGTCCCACACAGCCACCCTAAACACCCATAAAATATGACTCTGGACAAATTCTAGGACTCTCAAACTCATAAAAATACAGAAACACATCTCTTGCAGAAGGCAGCTCGGCAGCAGGGGATCATCCCAGCAGCCTGAAATCAAAATGAGGCCAGGCCCCAGGGCAGTCAGGAGGAACTGATCCTCCCAAGCCACAATGTGAGTCTACTTCAGAGAAGATCTAAAACACCTGGAGCAATCTTCACATCTACTCAGCCAGGATTAGAGGTCAGTGAAAGTGAGTGAAGCTTTCAAGCTAAATTTGGAAGAGGAAAAGCAGTTTGGCCAATCTACTCCCAGGGCAAGAAAGCAGTGGGGGAAAGGCAGGAACTGCTTCAGGGCCCCTGGCCTGCGGATCCAGCAGGGGGGCTGAGTCGATTGATCAGGGTCAAGTGCTCTTGCATTGAGCAGCCTGGATCTGGATCACAGTCTTGGGTGGTGGTCCTGGGGAGCGCTTTTAGCAAGCCAAAGCTGGGGTGGGGGGTGCTGCAACACCCCCCTAATAGCTCCAGCAGCTGGGAAAACCCCAGCAATTTGGAACAGAGCTTTCCCCCCTGGAAACAGAGTTTCACAAAGCTAAAAAAAAAACCAACCAATTAATTGACTGGCCAACACGAGGAAAAGG
>JAQQSW010012251.1:0-12566 GCA_028646575.1 Pseudocheirus occidentalis | reverse complement strand
GAAATTAGCAGGGGGCAGATTTTAGCTGAGGAGTGACTGAAGGAATTATGGCATATGAATACAATGGGATTTCATCACTCTGCCAGAAATAGTGAAAGGGATGAATTTGAGACGACTGATAGTGAAGTGATTAGAATCAGCAGAACAATTTATAGAATGACTATTCCAATGTAAAGAAAACAACTTTGATGGACTTAAGAAGTCTGATTAATTCAATGGCTGACCATGATTCTGAAGGACTCATGAAGAATCAAACTTCTCATCTCTTTTCAAAGACGTGATAGATTAGAGGTGCACAATGAAACATAGAATCTTAGACATGAGCAGCATGTGGATGTGTTTTATGTGACTATGACAACTTGTTATAATGGAAGGTTGTTTTGATTTTCTTGTTATTGCTTGGGAAGGAAATTGGGGGTAATGATAGTGATGCTGAAGAAAGGAAGAAAAGAGGAATGAGCCATTTAAAAATACACAGAAAACAACAGTGTGAAATTCATAGGGAAAAACAGATGAGTGATTCCGTTTTTAGAAGGTTACACAACAAGTGGGATAACTGAAACCAGAAACCAAGGTATTGGACCCCTAGTCCATTCCTATTCATTAATGAGTTGGCTATAGATTGAGAAGAAAATGCAAAATATTGATGAATTCTAAGAAGTCAAATGACATTAGCTAGGAAAAAGAGAGGCAAATAGTTTAGTCAGACTTTGGACTGAATGGATCAAGCCTGAAAGAAGGAAGCCAATGCTAACCTAGAAGCAAGAGTTCCAGATAAAGGATGGCAAAGACCTGTATCTGAGATTTAATAAGCATGAAGTCACTCCCTTTTCCAGTAGTGTTTATTTGTCTAGCCTGTTTTATCAAATTTACAACCAAATATTCCACATATGAATAGTTTGTCTAATATGCTTTTAAATGCATTCAGTACACTGTTGTTAATTGGTAGCTCTGTTAAGCTTAGACCTACTATGTGTTAAAAGAAGTTAAAATGCTTCCATAAAGCACATGATATTTTAATTCCAGCTTTCAGAAGGATAAATAGTAAGCCAGTTACCTTTTCAAAGGAAACTGTGTTTGAGAATTAAGATGTGGTAGTGAAGTTACTTAGATCCTAAACAAAAGAAAAAACCTCCAAAACCCCCCCAAAACCCCCCGTTTCCCAGTAAAATTACCAGCTAAGTAGGCAGCTGGCACAAAGAAACATATCTCTCATTAAGATGGTAAGAGCAGGAGAATAACAGGTTATGAAGAACAAAATGATCCAGGTATTTGGGGACAGTTATGTAACAGCACAGCTTTGTTGTTGCTTTGAGCAGCCTTTTGCCCTCATCTAAAACATTAGCAAATCTTTAATACTGTCAATCTAACTCATTAATATAAATATCATCACCTTTAGGGCAGTTAAAATACATGTTTCCTTTACAATGGTGGGAGATAAAACAGGCATTTAAAATCATCATTTTCTGAATCTACTGTTTTAAGTGAGAGTATATATCTCTACTGAAAAATGAGTTCAGAACTGTACAATTTGGATATCTTTGAAGTACCCTCTGTTCCTGAGTATTCCAATGGTTTTCAAATGAGATATTATATCTATGTTGGATACCTGTTAAGGACCTGACCTTGGGCAGCAAATGCCCTCTCTCCCTGGGATGCTTGATTTATTTGGCATTTGGAGTGTTAAGAGTGAAGCTTCTATTAATGATCCCTTTTCTACTGAAGTAATCTGTATTTGCTGTATTTACATGTTTTTTACATTATTTTAGAATCTTATTTTTTACTTACAGCTCTTTGTCTAGTTATACAATTACACTTCTTTGTGTAATTTTTGAATCTTATTTTGAGTAGCCCATGATTACCAAGTCCAATTTATCTTCCATTTATCTTTTCAATGTCTCTCTGGGTCTTTTTGTCTGTCTCTCTCTTATTCTGCCATGCTTTGTCTCTCTGCTTCTGTCTCTGTCAGTCTCTCTGTCTCTGTCTGTCCCTGTCTATCTCTGTCTCTTTTTCTGTCTCTGTCTCTCAATCTGTTTAGCCAAGCAAGGAGAATGTCCATAGCAGTGCTTTCCCTTAGCTCTTATACCATTTACATTACTTAGGTAACTTAGTCTATTTTCACTCTCTGAAGAGAAGGAAGGGAATTTCTTAGATTATTTTCTTAGGCTTGTATCCTTAGCCAGGGTTTCACCCATGAGCATTAGAATTTAGATCATATTTCACTTTTTATGGAAAAATAAAGGAAATTAATTCCTTTATAAACATTCATGCTAAAAATACATCACATAGGACAGATTTTATTTCACCATACAGAAAATTCAAACACAAGTGATTCATACTTGAGTCCATTAAAAATCAGTGCATCTCCCTTTACCCATCTAGTGAGCCCCACCTATTTCAGGGACACATATGATCATCCAGGCTTATAGTAGTAACATTACGTATTAGGATACTCTCATCCCCCATTAAGAAGTGAAAACACTCTGGGTTACTAGTGAGACAACCTGCCCACTCCTCCCCTTAACCTGTTTAGTCCAAATGATCAATAATACAAATGACAAGGTCTAGGATTGCTTTTCTACATAAAACAATTCTGTCTTTTTGCTTTTCCTTGGCTCTGCCTACTACTTCTTCCAGAATGTCTTCATTCATTCCAGCAACTCAAAGTTTTACAGAAGCCATTCCTCCTCATTTTATGAAGCTTTACTGCAGAACTCCTCCCATTGTCAGGAAACTTGCTTGTTTCTCATCCACAGTCTGTGGTCATTGTCACCTTGGTGGCTATATGATTCCTGAGATTCCTGAAGTCTTTTGCTGTGCTACCACCTCTTCTCTCTTTGTCCTTCAATGCTCATCCTCTCTACCTTTCCCATCTTTACCTAGAAAGGTAAATTGTGAAGTAAGAGTGAGGCTCAGGTGCACACTGGCAATGACTCAATCAGACATCCTTAAAGTGTTGTCAATGGGCTAAGGAGACCTAGGAGGAAAATTTCTTCACAGACCATTAAGAAGACATTATCAATGCCAGATATCTCAAACAAGTTATAAATGGGGAGTTTATACCTTTTAGAGTCTATGGAGGCATTTTCGATACTTCGATAAAGGTCTCATTCTTTAATCTTGTTAATGTTGATGAGGTTTTCTCCACCTTTATAATGAATGAGGGAAATGAGAAATTACTTTGCAGGGAACTGGCAAAAGGTCATATAAATTCTTCTTGGCTGGACAGTAGGCTAGATAGTAAGGCCCAGCCCAGAATCACATTATTTACCTGAAACCAGTCATTTAGCCCTAGCATACCTCTGACGTGAGAGAATTTGGGGAATTATTTGCAAAGAATTGGTAGTTTAAGGCAACAACAGCTGAAGAAGCCACTGTGAAAGTTTCCTCTGTGAAATGTTACCCTCATTATGCTGATCTATAGCAGAGCAGTATTGTGATGATTAACTCATAAAAAATAATGATAAAGGTTCTTCAGAAACATAAAAGTGCTGTAGAAATATTAGTGAGTCATAATGATCAATTATAGGGAAAGGAGAGAGGACAGAGTAGAAAATGATGAAGCAGGCTGAGAACCTAGGTGAGAGGTTAAAGAGAAGCCAGTGAAAGGAATGTTAAAGGAGTCATTTATAATGTTAAAAGGGAGTTTAGGAGAAGATAGAATAGGAAAATTCTCTTTAAAAAGGAGACCAAAATAATAACAAGGCTAACAGTAGACATGCTTCTGGGCTCAGAATGAATAATAGCTGAATCTATATTCTATTTCTAACAATAATAATGATGAGGCCATAGAAAAGTCATTTAGTCTCACTGAGGCTCAGTTTCCTCATTTGGCAAATTAAGATAATAAAACCAGTAGATTCTATCTCCCAGGATATTATGAGCTTCAAATAAAATTATGTATGTAAAACACTTCATGAAACTTAAAAAGTTAAGTGTAAGTTATTATTGGTATTTGAACAGGTGAAGGTGATTAGTGATTGAAATGAAAGTAATACTAGTGGAAATAGAAGGAAAGAGACACTTTTCAGGGTTCCTAAGAGCTTTTTATTAAAAGAAAGTAACATTGCATTAGGAAAGAGGCAATATATTTATGGAATTTGAATGTTACAGAGAAGAGCTATCAACTGAAAAGGCAAATGACACAAAAAGCATTTTCATTTTGAGATACACAAAAATTATGTGTATAAGGGAGGGTTTTTTAAGTGTAATGGGATGTGAACATGATGATTAAATAAGAAGGAGAAAAGGAAACTCGGGAATAGGAAATGCTCATTTTCCCAGCTCTTACCTAGCACAATGCCTGGCTGGAAATAGGTTTTTATTAAATGCTTGTTGATTGATTGATAGATAGAAGAGAAGAAAGAAGTTACCATAAGTTACTCTATTAATGATTGAAAGAAAATTTGAGTAAGGAACTTGAAGTACAGCTACTTCTCAATCTATAATCACCTAGCCTATGAACATCCTTACACTTAAGAAATGTTGGCTCTCTCCTCTTTAGTATACTTCCCAACACCCACTCTTCATTTGCAACCCAGCTAAAAAATGAGATAAAACTGAATTTGAAACCAAGGTACAATTGGAAAGGTCATTAGTCAAAAATAATATTGTGGCTAAATTATGGGCAATATTTCAATAGTATCATTGTTCTTTAAACAATACCCATTCAAATGTGTTAACAAAAATGGGGGGGTGGCTTACAGAGAGGCCAAAGGAGTATCATTGATCAATCAATCAATAGGTATTTGTGCCATACACCTTGCTTGAGACCAGGTATATACAAGCAAATATTAAAACAAGAGGGTTTACATTTTTCTGGGGAGACAAGAAGTACATAGATAAGTATATAGAGAATAAATGGAAAAAGAACGAATGTTATCAACATTGGAGTAGAAAAATCTCTACAATTATAGATGTTTACCTTAAAAATGAATTTTCATGGTCATTGGAATTTTTGTATAGAAGAATGTGAAAATATCCATATATTTTCTACCTTGAAAAAGTCATATCTAAAATGAAGCAGCCTTTAAAAACTGTGTTGTAACCAAGGCATCCAGATGGACCAATAGTCTGCTAGGTAGGGTGCGGAGACCCCACACGATCTTTCATTTAACCTAAATGCTAATGAAGTTTTCATAAGTGATTGCCCCAGAGTCATAGCTTAGGGTTTTTTTTTATTTCCTGCCAACTTGGTGGTATAATTCCTCCTTCTTTATTGTTTGCTATTGGCTGCTATTTGGTCGTATAGATTTCCTGGCAGTACCTGGCCTGGATTGTGGTTGGGCAATTTCACATTAGTAGCTTAGCTCATACACTTCTGTAAAAGTTTCCAAACTCTTTAGGGGAGATTTGCTGGGATTGCAATTTCCTAGGGTTAGACAGTTAAGCCTGTCTCCCCTTGATGTGTCCATGTAAATCCCATTATGGCTGATCAGAGCTATATAAGGCGTTGTAAAATGGAGAGCAGACTCCCGCAGGGGGTGTTTGTCTCTTATCTCCCTGATCCATTGAATGTTTTGCTTAGAAAGGATGCAAGGGACAAATTTTTCTTTTCTTTTCCTTTCTCCTCCCTCTCTTTCTCTTTTTAGTTGCATCTCTTTAAGATCTGTAACCTTTTATTTTCACTTTGATAGTCTCTATGTGGGGGTATTATAAAGATCTGTGGAAACTTAAAAAAAAAAGGAACTGTGGTCTGATTAGCAAGGGAGCAGGAAATGTGGCCTTAAATTTCTTTTAACATCTTTGCTCTCAAATTGATAAGTATTTATGCAGCTCCTGTCTCTGGAGGGCAACTGAAAACATCAATCCTCAGCATCTCTGCAACATTGGCCGTGTGCTCGGTGTGTCACAGCGTTAGCTGTTGGAAATTGGTTACTATGGTTACCACCTATAAAAAGGTCACCTTCAGGAAATTCTTTCTGTATGCAGGATAATACAGGGATAATGAAACTTCCTGTAGGAGGGGATAAAGAACAGACTTCATTATACAGGCCTATAATTACCGAGGTGGTTTTGGAGGTCTGTTTATTGTAATCAGCATTCTATATGTCTACACTTAGAAATATATCACTCCGACGTACTCTAACGGGGGACTTGCATAACATGAGAGCTAATGTTCCTAAAGGGGAAACAGGCCACCTGCAGTGAATGGTGGACTGCACTTTGCTTCTCCAATGGTAAATGTGTTCTTTTAATTGTAAAGTATGTAGCCGGTTTTTCTCCCTCAATAAGAAGGTGCTTTCATTCATGGAAACTAGTTTCTGAGATGGGTTGAGTAAGATTCCTACAACTTTTTTTTTGTTTTTTTTTGGTAGGAATATTCAACTATTAATGAAGTTAAAAGTGCAACCAGAGCAGGGTGGCTCTGGCTTTATCCCAGAGCTGGGCATTTAGGGAGTCTGCTTCCTCTCCTTACCTCTGGGCACTCTGTGCCCTCAGCACTATGAGAATCCTTTCCCCTGTCTCCCTACCTCCTTCTTCCTAGGGATGTCCCAGTTGACTGCTTCATGAGATTATTGTTCTTCCATTTTACCATGTCCTGTCTCATCCTAGCAATTTCCAGGAAGAACCATAACTGATTGGACTGAATTGTGTTATGCACACTATCCTCCTGGGGATTACATTGTGTATTAAACTGTGTATCACATTGATTAGAGAAGACTTTCTTCTCTTATGCCCTGGCCCTACCCTGGTCCCCTTTTAACTTCTCTGGGCATCAATATTGTACTATAATAAACAAATGAAAAGCATTATCTACAAATAAATTTGTGGGTGCACACACAATGCGTTTTCCCTGGATTCCAGAATTCCTAGTCATGGTTCCACACTCAGTGTCTTCTCAGTAAAAAGGCCTTAGAAGAAAACACAATAAAACACTTAATGCCTTAAGATTCTTGCACATCAGCTACCTGTATATATCTCTAGTGTCTTTTAGTTCCAATTTAATTCCATACTTGAAAGAATTTATACCTGGAAATAATTTTAGATGTCATGGGACCCTATTCCTTCATTGTACAAATGAGGCAATTGAGGCCTAGAGAGAAGTGACTCACCAAAAATCACAGAGGCAGAAAGCAATGGAACTATGTGGTGTTCAAACCCAGCTCCAGGCTTTCCACGTGTGTGAGGACATGGAGTGGCTTCTAGAGCACCAGACATAGAATCAGGATAGACCTAGGTCTGAATCCTTCCTCAGATACTTACAAAATCTATCACTTGGAGAAAGTTCTCCAACCTCTCTGAGTCTGTTTCTTCCTCTATAGAATATGAATAATAACACTACATATCTCACTGAGTTATGAGAATCAAATGAGATGAAGTACATAAATTGTGTTTTAAACTTCTAAATTCCATAGGAATTGTTATTATTATTTAACTAGACAGGAAGCCTTCTGGCTCTCCTCTCTGTGGTGTCCTGTAAAGCTTACTCCATTTGCTTGACAGAATAATATATTTGATCACGATTAAATACCTGGCTGTGATTCAGTTTTGTCTTTATGATGTAATCAAGAACAAGAGGAGGCAGCTTGAGCCTTTTGCAGAAACTCTCCATTGAATTACTGTCTCCATGCTCCAGCTTGGGCAGTGGGTGCCCACAGATCCATCATATGAAAAAGGTCCATCTGTATAGCCTGCTTGCATGGAGTCCTGCAATCCATTACCCTGGGAGAAAAGCTTCACTGTGAGTGTGGGTGGTGGTATGTCTATGTTAAACCTGGGATTAACTGATATAACCCTGTTCTTTTGCAGAATTCATATAGCTGGATGTGAACATTTTCTAATACAGCTTAACAAAATGAGCTCTTTTGATCTCCTTTTAATTATTTTGGGCTGCAAAATATTGTGGGGTCCGTATTTGTGAGTGAACTCTTGTTTACTTTTGGGGGACAGAAAAGGAGGGAGAGTCTGCTTTTGCCTACTAACGAGCAGGCAGACTCCCTGTTTTGCTCATAATCTCTTTAAATGAGACACAGATTCCCTAAAGCAAGACCACACAAGAGGGTCTGATGCAGGTCATTTGGCAGGATTACATTTAATATTCAATTCCTGACTGCTGGTTATCTCTGGCACATGGAAGGCAGGTATGCAGTGCTACTGTACGTCTAGCAGAAAGTGGAGTATCTAAGTCTAGAATCATGGAGGAGGGATTTTTTTCTTTTTTTCTCAAGATATAAATTTGAGAGGGATTGGAATAGAAGTGTTAAGTGAAACTACAGGAATACATGAAATTACTCAGGCAGAGAATATAGAAAGAAGAAAGAGCCATTGGGATCTATCTATCTATCTATCTATCTATCTATCTATCTATCTATTTCTATCTGTCTGTCTATCTGTCTATCTATCTATCCATCATCATCATGATCTATCTATGTATCTATTTCTATCCATATATTTATATACACATGTTAAATATATATACATATATGTGTGTATATGTATATATGTATATGTGTATATATATACACATACACATACACATGCACATATACATAAACATATACATATACATATACACACACCACTTTTTGGAGTGGGGAGAAGAGTATGAACCAACAAAAGAGAGGAAAATTAATAACTAAAAGGTTAACCTAAAAGTTAATGGAGATTGATTCTAAAATTTGGCCATATGTCTAACATGAATAAGTAATCCTGTTGACTGACAGGTTAGTCCTTTGATGCTAGTTCTTCTAAACTATCTTGTAGGCTTCTAGAATCCCACCCTTGATTTGGATTTATACTTTATCCCTTTGCTTGGTTTCCAAATGACTACCCTAGTTGACAATACGTTTATTCTTAACCCTTTGTGATTTGTATCAAGGATATAACACCGTGAAGCCCTCAGTTGACACCTTAGTCTGTGTGACTCTGAATACAACTCACAATACACTTTGGAAAGCAAGGTACAGAGGAAAGAATAGTGACTCTTTAGTCAGAGGACTTGGGTTCAAATATCACTTTCAATTATTAGCATCTTCTAACCTTGGGCAAGTCACTGGACCTCAGTTTCCTCATCTATGAATTAAGGGAGTTGGACTAGATGGTCTCCAAGGGTCCTTCTATTCCTAGATCAGTGATTTGAAATTTGAGCCTATCTAGCAGATTCTTCTGGGTCTTATGTTGTTTGGTGGGATATGGTTGAAGAGGAAATTGCTTATGGAGAATATGAACAGGAAAGAAAAGGAAATTAGAGCTAGATCACAGAATCCAACTAGTCCAACTTTCTCATTTTACATATGAGGAAACAAACCCAAATCACTGTCCTTGATTATTAGATTGTCCAAACTTTGTCCAAGTTTATTAGATAACTTGGAAAGGTCACCAAACTAGTAAGTTAGCAGATCTAGAATTCAAACTCAACTTGTATTACTCAAAATCTGGTTCTCTTTTAGGGGCTGTAGGTTATTTCAATATTTGAAGGACAGTATGTTTGATATGGTTGAATATGATGTGCCATGTGTAACATGATCATATTTTTAGAGCACCTTTAATATCTATGTTCTCATTTTAACGTTTACCCCATCTGATAAGGTGGGTAGATTAACTTTACCATTTTAGTATTGGAGGTAAAGTAAATTAGCAAAAGTCCTAGATTGACAAAGACAATGAAAAACAGGTGTTAGGTCTCCCACTACTAAATGATATCAGAGGTATCAGGATTTCCCCTACATTTTTTATGTTCTAAATTTCTAGGGAGGGCAAATCCTATCGATCATATAAGAAACAGTGATGAGACTTTGCCCTGGATTTTTGCAGTTAAATAATAGCAAACTGCAGCAAGACATAGCAGAGATAGTACATTTTTAATATTGCTTATTCCAGAAGGGACAGACTCAGGCAACTGACTACTTCTTGGCTTTGTTTCCTTACTAGAAGCTTCTGTCTTAGCCAATATCTTTAGCCTCTTTTTTTAATAACCAAGGATCATCCTTACAGCAAATGTCTATCTCATTCATTATCTTTAGACTATATATTATTCCCCAGACAAAACAACAAAAATTTCCATTCTATTCCCCTTTAGTCTTCTTCTTGTCTCTCCTTTCATTAAAAATGGTTTTATTTTATATAGGAAAACATTGAAAAGAAACCCAGAATAATGCTAGTATCTCAAAGTGCAAAGTTTTATATTTTCAGCTTTGGTTGACACAAGAGAACCAATCACTCACATATCCTGTTGTCTAATAGTTATATGTACCCTTGAGTCTCCTCTGCATTCTATCTTGAGTAGTGAAATTGTATCCCCTTAGGAGGAGAACTGTACTATACGGCATCATCACCATATCGCATATTTACCTGTTACAAAACTCTTTTAGCTTTTCAGCCAGGTTATATCCACTTTGTAGATGCCTAGAAGACTCTTTCTTTATCTTGGGTGAGGGGGTATCCAAAGAAAGCAGGATCCCAGGCAACTTAATGCTATATTTTTTATACTGATTTGAGGGAAATTGAGTATTTACATTTCTATGTGCTTCTGTGAGTGAATGAATGAAAACATATTTATCAAGTACTTATTATATGCCATTACCTGTGCTAACTGTTGGAGATACAAATGTGAAAAGCAAGATAGTCTTTGTGCTCAAAGACTACGTATTTAGGGGAATGATAGCCATGGAGGTCTGAAAATTCATAGTATGAATAGTAAGTAGGGCCATAAAGCAATTGGTTTGCATATCCTTTACACAATAGATGTTAGTGTTGATTTGATTACAGAACTAGAAAATGGAGGTAGGGTAGAATTAAACATAGTATGAAGGTAATCAGGTTCATTTCCTACCTACCCGCTCTCTTTATAATGAGGACATTATAAAAATCTCTAGAAATTCATCATCCTACGATCAGCAAGATCACATCAACACTGAAAGTTGTTGCAGAGGGCAGAGGATGGACATCAGAGTGCTCGTCCTACATCCTACATTTAAGGAGATTGTTCAGGGCAAATACTGTCACTCATTATTTCCTACCTGGTTAGAAGACTTCATTATGCTGGGTCCTGGTGCCCTATCTTTGGAGCTTTACCCTATTTTTCTTTCCTGCTTTTTACTCTCTTACATGTTGTAATTTGCTCCTTGTGGGGAGGAGCTGTATTTTGTTGTTGTTCAGTTGTATCAGTCTTGTCTGACTCTTTGTGAACCCATTTAGGGTTTTCTTAGTAGTTTGCCATTTCCTTATGTAGATCATTTTATAGATGAGGAACTGAGGCAAACACAGTTAAGTGACTTGCCCAAGGTCACCCATCTAGTAAGTGTCTGAGGCCAGATCTGAACTCAGGAGGATAAATGTTCCTGACTCTAGACCCTGTGCTCTATCCATGGCACCACTCAGCTGTCCTAGGGACTTTTTTACCTTTTTAAATATTCCCCAGTGATTAGCACAGGGCTTGGCACTTAGTAGGTGCTTCATAAGTGTTTAGTGCTTGGCCAGAGAACAGCATAGCAGAGCTTGGTTGGATAGAATGTATAGAAATCTCACAAATCAGGAGGAATGCAGGGTCTCACAAAGGGAACTTGAGTGCCAAGGGAGAGGCTGAGGAAGTAGAGTGAGAAGGAGCTGGACAGCAGCGTGCTAGGTGAAGATGACATTGATGACTATGCCTAATGATAAAGTGCTTATGTTTGCAAACACTTTGTATATATCATCTCATTTCATATGAAGAACACTCACTAACCCTGAGCTACAAAACCAAGTTTTGGTTTTGTTTGTACCTTATTGTCTACTGAGTGAGTATATAATCTATAATGCTGGTGAGCATACACTGATTGCTACTAGTTTAAAAAAAATAGCATGGATTGAAACAGTTCAAGCAATCTTGGAAAAGTTTTATTTTTGCTAAATTATATCCAAAACTCTTGAATATTAAACAGATCTGTGACCTCATGGAATCTAGTTCCCTCCAACCATATCAATCCACCCATGCCTGCCCCTTCTGTGTGGCTTTAATTTATGTTGCCTCATAAGCTTGCCAGAGGGCATCCACCCAACGTGTGGGACCTGGTCCTCCTGACTTTCTCCAGTCCTCACTCTCACCACATGACCATCCCATCTTTTCTTCATGTAACCAGCCGAGCACTAGACAGGTAGGTGGTATAGTGGATAGGATACCGCGTGTGGGTTCAGGAGGACCCTAATTAAAATCTTGCCTTAGACACTTTCTCACTGGGTGACCCTGACCAAGTCACTTAACCTCTGTTTCTTTCAGTTTCCTCTTCTGTAGAGTGGAGGTAATAATAGCACTGACTTCCCAGGATTGTTGTGAGGATCAAATGAGATAATTATGAAGCACCTGGTGTATAATAAGTGCTTTATAAATGTCAGCTATTATTATTATTATTATTATTATTATTATTATTATTACAAATCCTTGACAGAATCCTTCATTCTTTCTTCAGTTACTAGTTACCGGTTCAGATACCTATTCACCCCCACTGTTCACTGTAGGACACTCAGTTTTAGTTCTTTAGAAGGAGTGGAATGCTAAGTCTCCCTGCTGTATGACAAAATCTAGGCCTAAATCACAAAATGACAATTAAATCTAATACCAGCTATGGCAACAATTAAAGCAGCAGCAG
>JAQQSW010012250.1:0-12567 GCA_028646575.1 Pseudocheirus occidentalis | reverse complement strand
TGGAAGCACACACTTCAGGAAAGGAACAGGGACAGAGTAG
This sequence comes from Pseudocheirus occidentalis, assembly GCA_028646575.1. Taxonomy (NCBI): domain Eukaryota; kingdom Metazoa; phylum Chordata; class Mammalia; order Diprotodontia; family Pseudocheiridae; genus Pseudocheirus; species Pseudocheirus occidentalis. Next base: position 12,527 of record JAQQSW010012250.1, on the reverse strand, counting down.
AGAACAGAACAAGGGGGGGGAGGGATAGGAAGGAGGAACATATGATCACTGTCACAATATGTCCACTATGAAGATGTCCTGTATAATCACACATCCACAGCCTGTATTGAATTGCTTGTCCTTCCAGTGGGGGTGGGTGACAAGGGAGGAATCGAAGGAATCTAGAATTTAAAGTTCTGCAATACCTGCAACTAGGAATTAAGATATACAGGGGCTGGGGTAGGGAGACCCTCCCTGCCCTACCAGAAAGTAAGAGAGCAGAGCAGGGGAGGGGCTTTACAGTGGGATTGCTGTTTTAGGGTTGGGGCAGGGGAAAGACGGGGTGAAAATTTGTAATTCAAAAATCTCATGAAAATGAATGATGTAAACAAGAAAACAAATAAAATATATATCATGAGAAAAATAAAATAAAATAAAAATAAAAATAAAAGAATAGATGGGCATTTTAGGCAATGCTTTAAAAACATCTAGCTCCCCACCTCTCTTTTTTGGTAGTTTCAGAAAAACTTACAATCAAATAGTACACTTATAAACTATAGGAAATTAACATTTGCCACAAAGTCAAGAGAAAAGGAGAGGTGTGGTAGGGTGGGTTGGTGAGGGGCAGGGTGAGGTGAGGTGAGGAGACAGATACAGGGAAAGGGGGGAGGGAGCAGTCTCTTCAGATCATATAAAAGGAACATACTGATCCTCTTGATCTGCGGTAACCCTAACCTTGGTGCCTTGTGAATAACAAGCTATTTTATTATATCTGTACAAAGATAGTGTCCAGATCATGCACACATAGCACAACCTCATGTCCTATGTTTTGTTCTTTGATCTAATTGCTCATGTATTCAGCTCTTCTTCTGTTTGCACAAGTGCCTTTCAAATAGCAAACTCTAGAAGAGTTTGTTGAGTGAATATACACCTTTTTGGGCTCTGTGAGAGCATCAGGAAAGGACTGTGTTTTCTTTCTTCCATTTTCCCCTAAGGCTGGGCATAGAGAAGGCTCCCAGGGAAAATTTGTGGAATGGAAGTAGAGTGAAGTGAAATGGAACTATACTAATTATACACTCAATTCTCCTGCATTAGTAACTTTCTGGGTCAAGAAATATATCTATTTTTTCCTTTGGAGAAAGAAAAACCTTGTCATAAAAGAATGGAAAGCAATTTTGGGAGGAGGGGGAGGAGAGGAGGGGAGAAGATACATTAGATGGAATTTCTGGCTGCATTTTAGAAATCCTGTTTCAAATGTAAAAATTTATTAGGGCAAAAAGCTTTCCTGGCTCCTGCTATGTATGAGTTGAAGAAGTTTGATGCTATAAAATCCAGAACAAATAATCAGTCTTCAAAATAGCCTCTCCCAAACCCAGAAAATCTCCCAGAGAACCAGTCTGCCAATCACTACTATTAAAAGTATTACCAATTATTATTCTATTACCATAGTCATTATCCTCTGATCTCTGAGCTCCCACCAGGAGCCAGGCACTGAACAGGTCACAGCAGCCATGCTTTTTAGGCAGGTCTTCAAGACACTCCCCAGGGGGGGAAATTCTTTCCCCAATATGCTCTGGGAGAGTCACAGCAAAAGAGACCCTGATCTCTTTTGGGACCCAAAGGCAAAACATGAATAATTACCTATCTGGATTCTTATGCAGAGAAATTGGAATAATTAATCTAATTTTTGTTTTCAGCTGAACAGTTAGTACCATTTGGTATCACAAGACTGTGGAATGTTAGTTTGGAAAAGTACCTTGGACAGCATCTTGGTCAGACCTATCATTTCAATCCAGAGTTTACTCAGAATGTGGACTTGCCGTCTGCATCTCTTTCTAGTCCATCTTCTGTTTCTGCCTGTGGCTTGGTGTACAGAACTTACTCCTCAAGAAATCAGAAAACTGCCAGACATCAAGTTCTAAGGGAAAAAAATGCAACGGCACTGTGAGGATTCACTGGTCCCTCTCCTAGCTGGTCTTGCTGTTCTAAGCCATCTCATACCCTGAAGAATCCACTATTGCCCTACACAGTGTGTAACAGGGGTTGTATTGGGGATGTAGTGGAGCATCATAAAGCACTCTTGGGAATGGACCTATTGGGGCCATCCCATGCAACAACAAACCTGGGGTTGAGTTGAGCTCCGTTGGCCGATTCCAGTAACATGTATACTCAGCGTTTAAGAGGAGAGGCAGCATGGTACAATAGAAATTTTATTGAAAATTGAAAATACTGGAAATCCTGTCTCTGCCAATTATTACCTAAGTGACTTTAGTCAAATTACTTAATCTCTCTGGGCCTCAGTTTTTTCCTCTATAAAATGAGGGAAGTAAGACTAGCTGATTTCTATGACCCCTTCCAACTCTAAGGCTGTGATTCTGTGAGCTTTAGGACTATGAATTAGTCTCCATGATGGTGGCAGGAGGAAGGGACTGTTTCAGAGACAGTAGGACACTGAGCCAGGAAGAGTGGTCCCACTCTATTTTTTTTTGCTTTTTGGAGGGCAATTGGGGTTAAGTGACTTGCCCAAGGTCACACAGCTAGAGTTTGTGTGTGTGTGTTAAGTGTCTGAGGTCATATTTGAACTCAAGTCCTCCTGACTCCAGGTTCAGTGCTCTACTCACTGTGCCACCTAGCCACCCCAAGTGGTCCACTCTAAATGGAGCATCTTTGTTCTATTGTGGTCTTTCTTCTAGTCTGCAGAGTATATGGAGACTCTTTCTTTTTTTAATTCACATAATAAAGAAGCATTTCCATAACAGCACAATGAAATAGATTATACATGAAACTACAAATCTACTATGTACAACTTGCTATTCCTTTAAAATATACAAAATTATCACATAAATAATTTCTTCCCCTCTCCCACCCTAGAGATGGCCACTATTAAGAGACAAATATATATATATATATAATTATTCTATATATTCTATATATAATTATTACATATATTACAAATATATAATTATTCTACACATACTTCTGTTTATAAGCTCTTTCTCTGGATTCAGATATATACTTCATATTTAATGTGGGTATCTATTATAGACAAAATAAGTTGTTCACTTAAAGTCATTCTGAAAACAATATTTCTGTTACTGTATGCAATGTTCTCTTGGTTCTGCTCATTTTGATTTTCATTCTTTTATGCAAGTCTTTCCACAATTTGTCCAGCAATTCGCCAATTGATGGGCATCCCTTTGATTTTCAATTCTTTGCCATCACACAAAGACCTGCTATAAACATTTTAGTACATATTTGTTCTTTTCCTTTTTCCCTAATATGGGAACTCTTTGACTCTTTTCTTTGACTCTTAGGCTTCCTATAAGGAATAGGCTCTCCTCTCTCTTCTCCTTCTCTTTCTTCTCCCAGATCCTGTGGCAGCCACTCAAACATGGCTGTAAACATGTGTGCTCCCTAAGTAAGCCTGAATCTGGACATTGGGTCTCTGTTCATCTCTTCTACTTAGTGTTTCTTTAAGCATAAGTGACTGAATAGTGATCCTGAAATGAACTTGTAGACAACCTCATGAGTCCAATATGTCAGTATGTTTCACATCACAGATGACTAGGAGCAGGAAGAGTTTTCTACAGCTATCCCCTTCTAGGAAAAGATGACCTCCCACAGGAGAATGAACCCATACCTACCCTGGCTTGCCAAGGGACATGGGCCATGAGGGATTTGTTCAGAGAGAGCAGAGACAAAGTAAACACAAGATGTTGTTCAGCAATGCCACTGTGTCTTCTGTTTTAAGTATAAATCTCTTGGGAGAATACAAGTTATGGGTTACTGTTTCATGTGTTTAGTCTGTTTCAGTGCATGCTTATGAGTACTTTATGCCTTGAACATTTATTTTGTGTAGAGGAAATAATGAACTGCCATTTTCACAATCTTGATTGGATATATTACTTTTCTAATCCTTTTTGGGAAGATTCCAGACTTGAGTTAAACATAAACTTAAAGCGATTTTCCTTGAGACTTCAGGGTAGAGGCATAAAGACCCAAAGACAATGAAAAAGGAGGCTGACCTCTTTCTTTGGAGGTTCAGTTCCTCCACCTGGTCCACATGAAACCAGAAATGATATCTTTTAATTTAATCTTTTAATTAATTAAAATTATTAAATTTAACTTAATTAAACTATTCTTTAATCTGCTCCTCTCACTACCACTCATTAACTAATTTTAAAAATTTCCCAATACCTACCTGCATAGTCCAGGAAAACAAATTCCCACATTATCACTGTTTCTTTCTTAATTTTAAGCTTATAATCTCTCTGTTAGAAGATGAGTGATACATTTCTTTTGGACTTATGGTTTATCAGGGCATTGATCAGAGTTCTAAAGTATTTCAAAGTTGTTTTTCTCTATTATGTTACTGTATAAATCAGTGATTATCCTGGTGCTGCTCACTTTGCTCTGGATCAGTTCATAAAAGTCTTCCCCCACTTCATCATTTCTTGTGGCATGATTATATTCTATTACATTTATATACCATGATTTCTTAGCCATTCCCCAGTAGGAAGGCACAGTCTTAGTTTTCAAGGCTTGATTCCCATGAAAAGAGCTGCTATATATATATACATATATATATGTATATATATATATATATATATTGTCCCTATAGAACCTTTTTTTCTTTCTTTGAGTTCCTTCTTCGGCTCCTTTCTACATTATCTATATCTTACTTAACTTTCTATCATAAAATCGCAGGATTGGAAGGGACATTGGAGGACATCCAATCCAAGATATACTTGAGTAGGGGGAGCCAACTACAGTACGCCTGGCAAGTATTCATCCAGGTTCCACTTGAAGATCTTTAGTGATAGGGAACTCATTATGGTATTTATTCATTATTCAAAACTTCAGTGGTTTATTCAACCACTTATTAAGCCTATTTCATTGCAGAACACTGTCCTAGTCACTTGGGGAAGGTAAAAAGTTTGAGTAAGATACTGTCTTTACCTTCATGGAGTTTATAGTGTAAAATGGCAATATGACAATACAGAAAACTATAGTACACACTCTTGCATGAGAAGCAGAGGAGGGAACAGGCACTTATTATCTGCTACGTGTCAGACACTGTGCTTAAATACTTTATAAATATTGTCTCATCTTATCCTCACAATAATCCTCTGAGGTAGGTGCTATTGTGATGCTCATTTTCTAGATGACAAAACTAAGGCAGATAGAAGATGAGTAACTTGATCGTGGTCACATAGGTAGTAAGTATCTGAGGTTGGATTTGAAGGCAGGTCTTCTTGACTCCAGGTTACCACACAGATGATGCTAGGAAAACACATTAAAAAGGTTCAAAACAAAGTGCTGTAAGGTTTGGCGGGCCAAAAAAGATATACTAAGACATACTAAGGACTGATAGGAAATCAACAGACAGAGAGAGGGAAGGTGGACATTTCTAGCATAAGGAGTGGTGATAACAAAGGCATTGATAGAGATGAGAAAGCACACAGGGTGTTTGCAGGGATAGAGACTAGTCCAGTTTGGCTAATGTGTATTGTATATAAAGGAAAGAAATATGAGATTTTGGGTGTTTACTCATTTCAGTTATGTCCTACTGTGACCCCATTTAGGGGCTTTCTTGCAAAGATACTGGAGTGGTTTGCCATTTCCTCCTCCAACTAATTTTACAATGGAGGAAACTGCGGCAGAAGGATTAAGTGACTTGTCCATGGTCACACAGTTAATAAGTGTCTGAGAAAAGATTTGAACTCAAGAAGATGTCTTCCTGACTTCAGACCTGGCACCTATCCATTGTACTACCAACATGAAATAAGACTGAAAAATGGAAAGGTATCAGGTTGTGGAGGTAATTGAATTCCAGGCAAAGAAGTTTACATTTCCCTCAGTCATCCATATGGAGCTACCATATATTTTTGAGCAGGAGAATGACATGACTTGATCTATTCATAAGGAATAGCAGTCTGATGGCAGGATGAAGAATGTGTTAGAGCAATCTGAGAGTGGAGGCGGGAATTCCTATTTGGAGTCTATTGCAATAGCCCAAGTGGGTGGTAATGAGGGTAGTAGCGGAGGGAGTAGAAAGGAGGAGATGGATGATGGATGTTGGACATCTTTGAAGGTGGATTAGACAGAAATTGGTGACAGCTTAGATTTAAGAGGTGAGAGAAAGGGAAGACTTAAGGTTTATGCCAAGGTTTCAAACTTCAGAACCTAGGTAAATGTTGGTACCACTGACAGAAACTGTCAAGGCAGAAAGAGAAACACATTTGGAGGCATAAAGAAAGAGATTTATTTTGGATAGAATATATTTAAGGGGATGGGGGTATGTGCAATTGGAATGTCTAACTGGCTATTTGGAGGTTCATGTCTAAAGCTCAGAAGAGAGGTCATAAGCAAAGATATACATCTGGCAATTTTGTTTCATTTTTTTTGCATAGAGGGGATAAATGAAACTATGGAATTAAGTGAGTTGCCAAAGGAGATAGTCAAAAAAGAGAAGAAAAGAGGGGCAAAGACAAAACCTTGAGGAACACTCAGTTTAAGGGAGCAAGAAGTGGGGTGAGAACCTAACAAAACAAAGAAGTATCTAGAAAACCCAGAGAGTTTGACATCTCTAAAGTCAATACGGAAACCCATTCCACTTTGGGGTGGATCTTAGCATTAGGAGTGAGATAAAATACTCGTTCAAGTAATTTCTACTCAGTGCTTCTAGTTTTGTCCTCTGGATGTTTGTTCCACATAAAGGAAGACCTTTTTCAAATACTTGAGTTAAACCCCTAAGCCTTTTCTACTTTAGGGTAAATATCCCCCAGGTTCTTCATGGAAATTTCAATTCCAAGCTACCTTGGTGAGGCTTCAATGCCTGTATCGCTTGTATATATCATGTTTCCAGTATCTAGCATATATCAAGGGACAAGAGGGTTGGTCGAAGAGGAGGGGCCTTGCTCAATTGAATCTCTTGCTTCATTTGATAAAATTGAGGGTGTAGGAGGCAAGTATCAAAAACAATAAGGTAGAGAGGCTTAGCCTCTTTCAGTTTTGCAGTGATCACACTGGCACACTTAAAAGGGTAGATCCCTTTCAGATTCTGAGAATAGAACTTTTTACTTTGTAAAAGGTATGAGACCTCATGTGGTTCATATTCTTAGTGGTTTCTTATAAGACTATAAAGGTTGTGAAATAGGATGGCCCATTCAACAGCCTGTAAAAGAAATATAAAGTAGTGTTTATTTTCATTGCTCCTTTAGGAAGCATGAAGAAGTTTCTCCATCACCCTGATATTATAGGCTGAAGGATTCCTGTTAGCTTTTAAAAAGCAAGAAATCCACTTCTTCTATCACTTTTTCTAAGGGAGTTTTACCTGTCAGTTAATAGTCATCTTTAGCAGTCTGGAAGAGAACCTTCTGGGGAAAATAAAGCCAGTTCCTCAAAGGTCATTCTTTTCCTCTTCTCTTGTTCTGTAAGGGGACGGTAGTAGAGAAGAGAGATTTTTTCCCTCTCTCAGTGGAGAAATTCTATAGGAAATGCTTTGCCCATCAAAGAGCAGATACAAGGAGCTCAGTGGAGTAACATGCCCAGCAAGAGGGGCAGCTAGGTGGCGCAGTGAGTAGAGCACCGGCCCTGGAGTCAGGAGTACCTGAGTTCAAATCCGGCCTCAGACACTTAACACAAAAAACTAGCCGTGTGACCTTGGGCAAGTCACTTAACCCCAACTGCCCTCCAAAAAGCAAAAAAAAAAAAACATGCCCAGCAAGAAACACTGTATCTAGGGAAAATAATATAAGGTAACCATGAGAGAGAAACAAGGCATCAAGGTCTTGCAGAGTCAAAGGCTTAAGTTGCTGTGGCCATGTATGCTCACTACACAAACTTCTCTCTACTTGTGTATCCTATGGTTGTACTCAATCTTCCAACTGATAATGAGTGTATTTGTGGGAGAGTATGCTTTGTATCAAGTTAGACACCTATTGAAGCCAGATCCAGGCTTTCTGGTACAAAACCTTTTCTTGACTTTCCACTGGTAAGCATTTGAATCTAACCCTAATCTCCTTGGAACAATGGGGAGATTTATTTTTGGTTCCATTTTGAATAGAGCACACAATCTAGGACCAGCACCTCTCTACAATTTCAAAGACACTGGCTATAGGAATAGTGTGACATTACCAAAGTATTCCACTATTGAAAACTGAAATCAATTCAACAGTAAAACAAAAGTCTCATTGTCTTCTGTGCTTCTAAAGAAAGATGTCTCTTGCTTTATGTGATAGATAAATGCCTAAAACCTCATGAATAAACTAAATGTTTAAACATGAAACACTGTATTTTTCTCATTGACTTTCATAATTATTTGTTCAATGATGCTTCGGTTTCTGTTGATGTCTCGTACTTTAGCTTCACTCTTTTCTTTCTCCCTGCCTCTCTATCAAGATGGTAACCTGGAAACAAGATGCAACAGTGGGCCTCAAAACTTAAACATAATCTTTGTCCTTCCCTAAAAGAAGGATCCTAAGGTAAGGAAAACTATTACCCCAATTTATCTATTTGACAAATGTAGTCTCCCTAGAATGCATACCACATACAAACAGGAGTGGCTTAGCAGTTGACTTCGATGTTTCCAAGAATATAGGTAAGTCTTTGGAAGTGTGTTCATCTATTAATAAATAGGACTGAGAGACAGCAAGCTTTGGCATCACCCCCTATTCCTTGGCAGAGAAATTTTCTTCATCATGTTATACTATATTGTAAATTTCCAGAGGGTCTTATTTGGAGGATCATAGCTGATAACTGAATAGTTCTCTCCTCTGATTATCTATCTGTCTGTCTATTTCTATCGTCTCACTATCTATCTATCTCACTATCTCACTATCTATCTCACTATCTATCTCACTATCTCACTATCTATCTATCTATCTATCTATCTATCTATCTATCTATCTATCTATCTATCTATCTGGCTGGCTGTCTGGCTGGCTGTTGGTCTGTCTGTCTGTCTCATACTCTTTTCCCCACTGGCTGGCAAATAAGCAGATTACTCTCTCCATAGACTGCAACATTCATTTTGGAGTAAGTACAGAACATTGGGAAGTACTGAATCCTCACCAAGGATTTCAGGATTTTTTCTTCTTTTTCTTTTTTTTTTCTTTTTTTTTCTAAAGCTCTAACACATCTTTCCTGAACTCCTTGTATAAGGTAACAAGAGAGATGATTTATTTAGCACACAGCAGGCAGCTGCTTAGAAGAAGTGAAAGTTTTTACAGGATCATGTTCATTTTTCAGGGCCTCCTAAAGACCTATATTTATAAACAAACCACCCTGAGCTTCAGGGGACATTTTTCATACTCTCCCATGATTTTTAATCACCATAAGCTTTCCCCCAATTCCTCCCTCTCCACATCTACCTGCAAGCTCAATGCCCTGGCAAACCTAATCTTTCAGAATTCACAAAACATCACCACCCTATAGGATTTCCTAGGAAAAAAAAGGAAATTGGGAGGGAAACTGAGGCTCAAGGGCAAGAGTTCAGTCACATGTTACACCAAGTGTTGAGATTAGACCAGGAGTTGGGGACTCACAGAGAAGAATGCATGTAAAAGTACATTCTTTCATTTCCCTTGGTTCTCAGCATTTAGGAAGTCCTTCTCCATGTCTAACTGTTTTATTGTTGCAATTTAAAATCAATTTTCTTTCATTCTGATAGTTTCATCAATCTTATAAGCAGTGGAATAGAATCAATCCCAGAAATTACTTAAAATTTATAGAACCATAGGGATAAAGAGGCTTACAGAAATTGTTAGATCCAATCTACCTCTTATTATAACATTTTTTAAGGTGGGGGGTTTGAAGGGAGTCTTCAAAGATGTTGGAGGTGGGAGGAGAGTGGTCCAATACAGGTGACCTTCACTTTATACAATAGGACCATAGGTTTTTGAGCTGGAAGGAAACATAAATGCAATAGCCTCATTTAAAAAATTGATTATTATAATTATTTTCTTGATTACATAATTCATTTCCATCAGATTTTGAGTTACAAATTTTCTCCCAGTCATTCCCCTTCCCCCAACCCCAAAACAGTGATCCCACTATAAAGCCCCTCCCCCTAATCTGCTCTCTTTTGTGTCCTCCTCCAACACCCCTCTAACTTTCTGGTAGGGCAGGAAGGGTCTCCCTACCCCAGTATATGTTTATTTAATTCCCAGTTGCATGTAGCATGTAGTTAATAATAATAATTATTTCTTTAATAGTATCTTGATTTGTCATAAAGCCATTTGCTTCCATTTGCTCCACTCTAATATTGAAGGAATTATTCTCTTTAGAATGCTTTTGATATTCTTTTTCCATCTGGCAAATTTGACTTTTTAAGGCATTCTTCTCCTCATTGGCTTTTTGGGCCTCTTTTGCCATTTGAATTAATTTGTTCTTTAAGGTGTTATTTTCTTCAGTCAGGTTGTTGACTCTCTATTCATGATTTTCTCGCATCATTCTAATTTCTCTTCCCAATTTTCCTCCACTTCTTTTATTTGGTTTTCAAAGTCCTTTTTAAGTTAATCTATGGCTTATAGGCAATCTTCATGTTTCTTGGAAGCATTTGGCGTGGGAGTTCTGACTGTGTTGTCTTCCTCCCATTTCATGCTTTGATCCTATTTGTCCCCAAAAAAGGATTCTAGAGCTTGATTACTGTTCTTACTTTGCTTCCTTTTCCTCATGTTGGCCAGTCAATTAATTACTTGATTTTTTAGCTCTGTGGAACTCTTCTTCCAGAGGGGAAATCTCTGTCCCAAATCGCTGGGATTTTCACAACTGCCAGACCTATTACGGGAGTGCTGCAGCCCCCACCAGCTTTGGCTCACTGAAAGCACACCCCAGGAACACGACCCAAGACCACGATCTGGATCCAGACCACTCAACCCAAGAGCCCTTGGCCTTTGATCAATCACTTTGCCCCCACCCCCTGCAATCTGCAGGCCAGGAGCTCTGAAGCAGCTGGGTTGGAAGCAGCTGCTGCTTGTACCACTTGTGCTGCTTCCCTGCTGCTTCCTTGCTCTGGGGGCAGTTTGGCCAGACCTCTTTTCTCCCCCAAATTTAGCTTGAATTCCACTGACCTTTCTCTTAACCTTATTTCTCCTGGCTTGATAAATGTGAAAACTGCCCCAGCTGCCGTTGATCTGCTCTCCTGTAGACTCTAGCTGCGGCTCTTCCTGACCACCCTGCAGCTAGACCACAGTTTCAGGCTGGGCTGGTTTAGGCTCCCAGCCTGCTGAGATAAGCCCCACCTGCCAAGTTGCCTTCTGGAAGAGATGTGTTTTCTATATTTTTGTGAGTTTAGGAGCCCTAAATTTTGTTTAGAGTCATATCTTATGGGTATTTGAGGTGGCTGTGTGGGAGCAGCGGAACTTTGCTGCTTCTAAGCCTCCATCTTGGCTCTGCCCCCCACAGAAACCTCATTTTACAGAAACTGAGGTAAGGAGAAGGGAAGTGACTTCCCCAAGTTAATACTAATAGGAAGTAGCAGAGTTGGGATTCAAAGCCTGGTCCTTGGGCTCTAGTTCCAATGTTCTTTCCATATGTCCTTAATAAATGAGTTCTACAGATGTTTGGGGTAAAGATGTTGTAGATAGAATCCTGTTTTTAAAGTATTAGGAGAATTCACTATTTAAGGAAATCTGCTTTATCAAAAACCTTTGCTTTCATATCACCTTAATTCACCTTCTACTCAATCTAGAGAACCATGCCTTATTATAGAGAATTTTTTAAAGGGGAAAAATGTTTGGCAAAACTAGTCAACACAATAACAAAATCTGGCATTATGTTCAACATCTGCAATCCTAGTGTCTCACCTCTCCGAAGAAGAGAAAGGGTAACATCTTCAGAGTCATTTTTTATCATTATAGTTACTCTGCTTTCTGGTTTGATTTGTTGTTGTTGTTCCTTACATTTGTGTTCTTATGGTGATGATGGATAGTATGTTCCTGGTTCTACTTACTTTGCTTTACATCAGTTCACATAAGTGTTTTGGTGCTTCTCTATCATTTTCATATTCATCATCTAGCAGAGTAATATTTCATTGTATTCTTATACCACAATTTTATTAGTCATACCTCAACCAGTGGACATCCACTTCCCACCTCTCTAGGTCTTTACAACTACAAAAAAGTGCTGCTATAAATATTTCCATGTATATAAAACCTTTCTATCTTTGAATTCCTTTGAGTTAGGTGCCTCATAGTGAGAACAATTTAATCATTTTCCTAGAATAGTTTCAAATTGTTTCCCAGAATGGTTAGAACCATTCTCAACAATAGTGTATCAATGGGCCTACTTTTCTACAGTCCTTCCTAACTATATTAATTTTTTTGTGAAGTTCTTTTTTTTGATGGGTGGGAGCTGAAGAGAAATCCATTTTAAATAAATATTTTTGTAAAGTGAATCAGTGCTTCCAAATTTCTCTTTTGTGTAAATCTATATTACAGGGTGAATAAAGCACTTCTTACCAGCAACTCTACCAACTCTTGCCACCTTCTCCTTGAGTGTATTCCAGCAAAATCATTTCATCTATAGAGAAAAGGGAAGGGAAG
>JAQQSW010012249.1:0-12567 GCA_028646575.1 Pseudocheirus occidentalis | reverse complement strand
TCACAGAGCACAAAAAGGCCAAAGATTTCCCACCCCTGAACTCAACGTAATTACAATACTATCCATTACCACCAAGCACTTTCTCAAAAGGGAGCAGGAGAGCACAAAAGGCCATTCACCCTTAAGCCATAACAAGGTCAAGATAACATCTCAGCATTGAAAACCCAAGGAAAGGCCCTTCTTTCATCTTCACTGGAGGCAAGCCCTCAGCAATCTCAGTTCCTGGGGAGACAAGGCTCAACAGTGCCATAGCCAGTGTCCTCATCAAGTCACACTCTGCCTGTAGAACAGTCCCGGAACCCCTGAAAGTACCAACAAGGCCCCCTTTCAGGATTTCTGTGAACATACAACAAGAAAATCCTTCTTCAGGGCTTCTCAACCAACATGCAGTTTCTAGGACCTCTATAACAGCTGCACTGTCCACCGTCATGTGAATCTGGAAAAACAACATCAAAAGACAGACAACATACTGGCATTGCAACCATGCTTCCTCAGTTCTCAGCAGCTCTGGGTGGCAGTTCTCAAAAGTCCTGGGCAGCTCCAATGGACTCTCAGCAGTCTCTTTCTCAGCAACTCAGGCTCCACGATACTGGATACTGCTCTCCCAAAAGTACTTCATCTGGCCTTCTCTGGGCTTGAGCCTTTCTTTCAATTCATGGCTCCTCCCAGTTCAGCCCTCCCTCTTCATATCAACAAGTCCATCCCACAAGTGGGATTCACAAGCTCTGGGTCTTAACACTCAACCCAAAAGCTGAGTCAATTCAGGGGCATCTCCAAATTCCATTACTATTACAGAAGGTTGAGAACCACTGCTCTAAAGCCTAGAAAACTGAAAATTCTGCAGGCATACCTTGGGTGACTTTATCCAATTAGTGTCAGAACTCGCTCCATAAGGCTGAGCCATTCTGATTGGTAACTTGGTAAGCACTAACCAAGTATCTAGCTAGGTCCAGATCAAGACACAGTGTTTCCAAGTATTTACCTGGCCATTGCCTTGCTGTCCACTTTGCCACATTATGTATACTCTTCTTTGTTGACCTACTCAACATAATTCTTTTCTTTTTTCTATTAGACCAGTGATGAAATCAATACTACCATTGTTTCTGGAAATATTTGTCAAGTGGTTCTCTTTTTGCTCCACTCAAGTTTGCTGTTACTTCCCAAATTAAAATGCCCTTTCTTGGCCAACAATCCATTATATGTGATGTGTTGCCCTATTAAAAACAGCCTTCTTAAGATTGAAACTGTCTCATTTTTATATATTTTCTTCCCAGAGCTTAGTGCAATGCTTGGAACATAGTAAGTAGTACACATTTTCTCATTTGTGATTGTAGTCAGCATTTGTACTGCAGGAAGACTTTCCTGATCCTTCTTAATTCCAGTGGCATTCCTCTTTTAATAATTTCCTACTTGTTCTATATGTAGCTTCTTTGTACATATTTGTTTTCTTGTTCAAGATGCTCCTTGAGGACAAGGACAGTTATTGCTTCATTTTGTACACTCAGCACTTAGCATAATACCTGGCACATGGAAGAGGTTTAATAAATATTTCTTGACTGTCTGATTAATTGTCATCATCATCATCATCATATTACTCAAAGATTATAACATTTTAGAACTAGAAAGGGGTTGAGAGATCACCTATTTCAGCATTCTCCTTTGCGAAATCATTCTCTTTAGTCCTTTAGGCCTTACATCATTTTCTGTGAACTTCTGCCATCTACCCATCGGCATGAACATTAAATAAATTTATAGCCAAAAAACCAACAATCCCACCATGATTAACAACTGTAAATCATGATAACCATTGGTCCTGAGTTGCTAACTGAACTCAGATACATATTTAAGAATGATTATTGAGTCACAAGACTTCCATATGTGGAATTTCAACAGTTGGAAAATAATAATTATCATTTTAACCCAAGAAAATTTGAACAGGCTTCTTCTGCTACTAGCACTGCCAATGTAAGAGACCAAAGTCAAGGTGTGAAATGGTTATGTGGCATCAGCAAAAATGATAAAAATAATAAATAAAGCACTAAACCCCAAACGCTTTTGCAAATACTGTAATTATAGCACATCTGGCTTGCTACTATTTCCCTAACCCTGCTGTTTTCCTTCTGTGGGACTGTAGTTCCAGATGTTACCTCCACAGTTCACTGGCCATCTCCTTGTGTCTGTCACCTACAGGCACAAGTCAAAGAGCCAAAACTGAGTTGAAATCCCTGACTTCACATAATCTCACAAATGGCACGAATGCTTCAAAGACAATTTATCTGACCCTGAACTATAAGAAGTCATCTTTACAGCGATCACCTTATTACCGAAGACTTGGAAAGCAGATATGAATTGCTTCAAACATACTTTCATGGAAAAATATCTGTGAAGGAGCATTTGGATTATTTATTGCGTTCCATTCTGAATCGTATTTTCTTTAAAATAAGAATTAACAAGTCTATAAACTTACCTGGTAAATTATGATTCAGTTTGCTGATGGTAGTAGACTTTGTTGATTGAAAATAGAGACATTTTTTTGTTGTTTTGTTTTGTTTAATTGTGGGCCTGAAATAATTAGATGCCTAGGGATTAATTTTTTCTAAACATCCTCTGGAAAACAAATGCCTCCTGTGCCATATGAAAATAATCGGTAAAATTTCAGAACTAAAACAAAAGTCTGCATCCTTTTTAATGTATGTCATTTGTAATGGAGCTATTAGCAATTTGTGAGGATTATTTTCTATTATAACTGAAGTATAGGAATCATACTAATCCTAAAACAGGGGACAGAATCCCCACATCTACCCATTTTCTCATTTATCAAAGGGAAGCTGTGAATTTTCCTTCAGACCCATCTTCTTGCAGTCTTTATTATCCTTTACCTTTTGCTACCTGTTGGGACCCATTTTACTCTTTGCTTAACACAGAGTTGGCTAAATATAGAAATATCCCCAAATGTCTGGAGGCCAATTACCTAGATGTTACCTGTCAACTATTTGGAATCCAGCAGAACAAACTGAAGGAAAAAAATAACACAGCTAAATAGCTTATAAGAAATCAAAATAGATGCCATGAGATTTCTTTCCTAAAGCCAGTACACTTTATTCTTTGTAGGTATCCCCTCAGAAAATAATAAAAGTTTTTTTTTCTTTATTTTTTTGCATCTACAGTTCTGGAACATTATTTGTTTTTACATTCACAATATATTAGGGGGAAGGGACATAGTACTATCAACAGAAATGAGAGTAGCAAAAACTGTTAGATTTATCAATGAATCAGTGATTTTATGAAAAGACACTTGTTACATACTCATAATGTGCTAAGAATTGTGATATTAAAATATATTAATATGTCTGATAATTCCTGTTTTGAAAAATCTTATACTCTAGTAGGGAGATATAGTACATATATAAAAGTGATGACAGTAATGGTATTTTCGTTTGGAGAATTACCATTTTAGTATGTAGAGCTATAGAGAACTAAGTTAGCAAACTCTTTAGAAGATTAATACTATTTTTGACTTGACTTATTCTTCCAAAATTGGGAAAAAAAGTAGATTTGGGGAAAGGAAACATTGATGGGAGTAAGGCAGCAAGAAGATTTAAGCAGAGCAAAGAATGAATGGTACCTAATATAAAATAATGGGTCCTGGGAGACACACCACTTGGAACAGTAGGGTTACAGGACTGGAGATCTGGAGATGGAAGTGTAATGTCAATGCATAATTTCTGGTCCTGGCAACAAAGTAGCTGGTGGGAAGAGGATGAGGCAGTGAAGAAGCATATAATAGAAAATATGGGAGGGATAGCTAATTCATCAGATCTGGATTCCAAACAATTTAGGCAAGCAAGGGCATGGGGTACAATGAAGAATTTAATATGGATAAAAGTAAGGACTTATACTTGTATTTAAAAAAATCGGTTTCATGAATATAGCACAGAAGAGACATGTTTAAAAAGTAATTCATATGAAAGCAATTAGGAGGCTTAGTAGACTGAAATTTCAATATTAATATGTGATATAAAACCCCCAGAAAATTAATACAAATGTAAGCTGCGTTAACACAGGAAAGTCCAGAAGCAGCCAGGAGATAGTCATACTTCCTTTTGTTCTTGTCAGATTACAACTATATTTTTATATTGAGTACTAAGTATCACATTTTAAGATGAATATTGACAAAATGTTGTATTTGTAGAGGATGACAATTAGCAACCAAATTGGTGAAAAGTCTTGATTTCGTAATATGAGAACTGGTTGAAGGAAGAAGAATTTAGAATGTAGAAGTTAGGTGTCGAGGGAAGGGAGATAATGAGAACTTATATTATGGAAGAATATTTAGACTTACAGTTTATACTAAAGGGTAGAAAAAGGACCAATGAGTGGAAATGGCTAAGAAGAAAATCTTAACCTGATATATGCCAAAGCTTCTTAATACTTAAAGATGACCAAATATAGAATAGCACAATTCAGGACATACTTTTTTTCCCATCATTTCAGGTCTTTGAAAGAGGGAGAAATGACCAGATGCTGGGTATAATATAGAAGAGATTCTTTGTCAGTTATGTATTGGTTTAGGTCCCTTAAAACTCTGAGATTTTTGTGGATGGAGGAACATAATTAAACATCCACATACACTCATAAACATACACACACACGCACTAGACACGAAGATCCAGAGAGCACAAAATTGTAACATTATTTAACATAGGAACAGGGTCCTCAGTAGGCCCTGAACATATTACTCTTTGTAATTTAGTACAATAGTTGATGATTATATTGTTGATCCCTTGTTATTAAACACAGTTTATATATACATACATACACACATACATGAAAAGTTATGTTATGTTTAGTTTACTTGGAGTAAGAAAAATGACAGTTTATTTTAGAAAGATTATGAAAATTTTACTGTTGGTACTTGGAAGAGTTTAATTTATTTCTAAAACCCCCATGATGGTAAATGAGCAAGGTTGTAATGGTAATGGGAATTTGAAGAACTTCTCTGCTTTGAAAATAAACTCTGCCCCCTGATAGGCTGAATGTAATCACATTGAGCCTGTGGGGGTGGAGCTTGCTGAAGGGTGGAGCAGAGCCCACAGGAAGCTGGGAGTCATAGATAGCTAGACTGGGAGGAGGAAGAAGGGATGTGTCACATGGAATCAGTCAGGCGTGTGAGTAAATACTGCTTTGTGGGAAGGCTAAGTGATGGTGTAGCTCTCTGTGCTATTGTGGCTTATTAACTTCTTTACTACTATGATGGAGCCAGTTTACTGGTTTGGGGATTTGGTTTTCTGGTGTTTGAATAAATGTTTTGCTTCTGTCTTCTACATGAAGAGTCTGTTATATTTTGCAATTGGAAACCATGCAGGTATATTTATAGTGATTGTGGGCACTGTGAATATTGCATTAGTGCTACACAAGGCATAGTGAAAATATCTTTGAATTTGGAACTCCATTCAAATCCTAATTCTGTTACTTATTAACCATGTTACCTGAATATAAATTTCACCTAACTGCGGGTCAGTTTCCTGATATATAAAATTATTAGGATTGGGAAAATTATCTTAAAGTTCCTTTTCAATTCTAAATCTGCTCTTTTATGCAATGGTAAGAATGTAGCAGATATTATTCTCTGTGTTATTTTCAAGAAGAGTATCTTTCTATTTTATTTATTTATTTATTTATTTATTTATTTATTTATTTATTTTTGCTTTTTTTTGGAGGGCAGTTGGGGTTAAGTGACTTGCCCAAGGTCACATGGCTAGTTTTTTTGTGTTAAGTGTCTGAGGCCGGATTTGAACTCAGGTACTCCTGACTCCAGGGCCGGTGCGCTGTTCACTGCGCCACCTAGCCGCCCCTCAAGAGTATCTTTCTAAACTAAAGTAGTAATTTTGTTAAACAGCAAAACAAAACTAAGAATGAGCATTCCAAATGTGCTAAAATAAATGCATAAGAGAGACAGTTTCAGATTCCTTGACATTAATCTACTGATACCATATCATCTCTTTAATTCGAAGCTGAAATATATGTATTTTTTTCACTTTTTCTCAAAATATTTGAGCAAGGTTTTGCAGATATATTCCCTCTGATTTTGGGAAGGATCTTCCCCCATATGAAAATCTAAAGCTTCAGACTTTCCTTACGGCTATAATTGTACTAACTGAAGAGACTGAGCTAGTAAATAGTTAAGAATATAGAATGAGATATGGCAATTTGGTATTTTTAACTATAGAGTTGATGAAATATAATTTCTTTGGCAATGACAGAGTGGGGCAGAGACAATTTTGAACTATGTCCTCCAATAAACTTAATCTGACATCTTTGAAGTTCAGTGATATTCTTTTCCTTTAAGCTCTTTGATTTCATGTTATCTTCCTACCTTTTTCTTTCCTAGGCTCTCAACTTCTTTCCTATTGGTTGTCTTGAAGAAAATTAGCTTTAACTCATTTGCAAACTTAAACAAATAAATCATCTAGTATTTTGGTACATAATAATCATAATTATAAATAAAACAACTAAAGAGTGGAGGAAGCAAGTTAGAGAAATTTTCCATGAACAGCTGATCCCAATGCTGTATTCTGCAAATTTTCCGTACAAACAAGGGAACTACTTCAGGCATATCCAATTTATCATTTTCAAGCATGATGAAAAAAAGACACAAGCAGATGTCAGCCTCCTTGCAGAATAAGATGATGGAGCATTTTTTATTTACTTCAAGATTTCAAGTGTTGAAAGTTCACAAATGGGAAGTATGCCTATGAAAATACTACTGCAACACCTCATCATCTGAGACATAGTCAAGTGTATAAACCTCAGTGGGGAAAAGTTTTGCAAGACAGTTGGACACCTTGAAATTGTAGTCTCTTAGTTTTTCATTTACTCAAAAGAAAATAGAGGAAGCATCACACAGTAGGTGAGATTTGAGAGCAGACAATCTGGAAGCATGTGGATCTTTAATGGGAGAGGAGGTTGGGCAATCGGCCAGAGTTACCAGCTGGGCAAGAACTGGCCAAAAGGGTCCAGAGACAGACGTTCAGCACAAACACCATTAAATAGGTGTGAAAAGCAAATGCTTAGTGTAAACTAATATGAGTAGGAAAATCCTTTTGGAGCAAGGACCTGAGCTATAGTGTACTTCCCCCTGTCTTCCACCTTGTGTTGACTATGAATCCAAGCATTTTAACGAAGCTCTTTTTCTTCCCTGCTATCTTTTCAAACCCTCCATGTAGGAAGAGTTGACAAGACCAAACATGCCCAATTTTCCCATCCTCCACTGCTGATGATAATTCATAAACTTGTTTCTCATATAACTTTTTCCATCATCTATATTAAAGTATTACTTAAAATGTGCATATATTTAATAGAAAAAGGTGTAAATTAATTTGTTATTAAATGATCCCTGATTGATTATTCTATTTGGCTAGATATGAACCATAAAATGAGTTGATTTGGATGGGATGGGGGCAGGTATTAGGAAACATAAGGAAGAGTCCTGGGAAGAAAGAAACTAGATTAAGGATTGGAGATTGTTCATTCACATTTCCATCAGTCTTTGCCTTATCATGCCCCACCCGCTTCTGGTACTAGACAGTTCTCAGTACTGTCATAAGGTACTCAGGTACCATATGCACCTTTAGATTTCATGTCATAAGTAATACCTATGGTATTTATTCTGCAGTTTTTCAAGTGCCCTTTCAGTTTAATTAATAGTAACCACATATGATCTAAATATGATGGTACAATAGCATGTACAGAAAGGTAACTAAGCTCAGGATCTCTAGTAGGTTTTATTTCTGAACCATGGATAATTAAATTTCAAAACAGAGTATTTCAAAATTGCATTAAACATTCAATTGCAAAAACATTTATCAAGTATCTAACTTCAGCATGATCCTTAAAGGTCCCAAACCATCATTCCTTAGATATAGATCTGACCATACATGACCCTTGTTAAGAAATTTTGTTGGCTCCCTACTGCCTCTAAATTTGTGAAATACAAAATTCTCCTTCTAATATTTAAAAAACCTTAAATTCTGACTTCAAGGTATCTTTCCAGGTCTTTTGTCCTTTATGCACTCTTCATTCTAGACAAACTGATATATTTGCTTTTCTGTATGCATGTCATTACATTTCACATTTCTGCACTTTTGCACAGACTGTCTGTTCACATTGCCTTGAATATTCTTCCCCTTCAGCTTTACTCATTGAAACTCCTAGTTCTCTTAAAGGCTCAGTTCATGAACAAAAGAATCTAGAATGGGGTGGTGTAGAGAGCCATGCACCTAGAGTTAGGGAGAATTGATTTTAAATCTGTTCTCAGGCACTTAATAGCTTTGTGACACTTGGCAATTGACTTAATTTCAGTATGCCACAGGTTCCTTAGCTGTAAAATAAGGATAATAATATCCCTTATTTCTCAGGGTAGTTTTGAAAATCTAATTAGATAATATTCATAAAGAGCTTACTATAGGACCTGGCATAGTGTAGGTGTTTATTTCCCTCCTTCTTCAATTATTGTGATCCAACAAACATCCTTGATCAATTCCCTGAAGTGTTAGTACTTTCCACACCTAAATTTATTTTCTATTTATATGGTCTTCTATAAACTCTGTAGATTCTCATCTCAGTTAACTCTCATGGATGGATTAAGCTACTGAGGCTGCATCTCAAACTCTGAATTCCAGAGACATCCCTGAAGATTCAGTGGACTCTTTTTATGATGTCATGAACTTCACTTCCCATTCTGATATGGTCTCTGCAATGTTTACAATTTCATTTATCCAATTAATATCAATTAGTTTTATAATGGACTATTTACTGAGAGCAAGAATAGAATTTACAAACATTTTCTACCAATGACCAAATTAAAATTTTCCCCTATACTTCCTCGAGTGGTTAGATGGAGAGCACCACACCTGGAGTCATGAAAACCTGAATTCAAATCCTAACTCAGACACTAGCTGTGTGATGATGGACAAATCACTTGCCTCAGTTTCCTCGTATGTAAGATCACTTGGAGCAGGAAATGGCAAACTACTCCAGCATCTTTGCCAAAAAATATCCCAAATGGGGTTAAGAAGAGTCATATCTGGACAACAGTAGTTTTGCATCAGTACCTGGGGTGAGTGAGCCCAAATTGAAAATTTTTTCTAAATGGCATTTGACCCACTAGATTTACCTATTCATTCATTCATTTATTCATTCATTCATTTATCTATTTATTCATTCATTCATTAATTTGTATTTATTTATTCATTAATTCATTCACTAATTTATTATCATTGCCAAATTCATTTTTTACAATTTAAAATATTTTAATTTGTTTATTTTTTATTATTCAACATTCATTTCCACAAGATTTTGAGTTACAGATTTCCTTCCCCATGCTCAAAATAGCAATACTACTGAATACCTTTCCCCCAAATCTACTCTCTCTTATATCTTCCCCCATTCTCCCTCTGACTTTCTAGTAGGGCAAGACGGATTTCTATACCCTGGTGCCTGTATATCTTATTTCCCAGTTGCATGGGAAAAACAATTTTTTTAACATTTGTTTTCAAATTTTAATTTCCAGATTCTTTCTCTTCTTGCCTTGTCACCCTAGGGGGTCTACTTGGAAATTAAGCAATTCAATATAGGTTGTACATGTGTAATTATGGAAAACATTTCCATAGTAGATATACTGTGAAAGACTAACTATATTTACCTCCATCATATCCCACTCCCCACTTATACTATTTTCTACTTTGACACTGTCCTTTTCAAAAGTGTGTGTTTCTAACTACCCTCCCCCCCATCTGCCCTGCCTTCTATCATCCTCCCCCTCTTATCCCCTTGCCCCCTACTTTCCTGTAGGGTAAGATACCAATTTGAGTATGTTATTTCTTCCTTAGCCAAATTCAGTGCAAGTAAGTTTGATCTATTAACTTTTGCCTTCCTGTTCTTCCTCTCCATTGTAACACTTTTCTCTTGCCTCTTTTGCATGACATAATGCACCCTATTCTGTCCCTCCCTATCTCCTCTTATTGTATTCCTCTTTTACTTCTTAATTTTATTTTTTAGATATCATCCCTTCCTATTCAAATGATCCTGGGCCCTGTATTTATAAATGTACAAATATATATACACACTCATATATGTATTTATTCACACATATACCCTTCTATACATATATACATACACATACACACATACATATATATATGTGTGTGTATACATGTAGATATATATGTATGTGTGTATGTATGCATACACACATATATTCCCTTCAACTATCCTCATACTGAGAAACGTCTCATGAAATACAATTAATCATTTTTCCATATAGGAATGTAAATAGATCAACTTTAATAAGTTCATTATGATTTTTTGTGCCTGTTTACTATCTCATGCTTCTCTTGGCTCATGTAATTGAAAGTCAGATTTTCTGTTCAGTTCTGTTTTTTTTTCATCAAGAATGCTTGAAAATCCTCTATTCCACTGAATGACCATATTTTTCCTGAAGTATTATATTCAGTTTTGCTGGGTAGGTGATTCTTGGTTTTAGGCCTAGCTCCCTTTGACCTCTGGAATATCATCTACCAAGCCCTGTGATCCCTTAATGTAGAATCTGCTACATCTTGTGTTATCCTGATTGTGTTTCCACAATATTCAAACTGTTTCTTCCTGATTGCTTATAATATTTTCTCTTTGAC
This sequence comes from Pseudocheirus occidentalis, assembly GCA_028646575.1. Lineage (NCBI taxonomy): Eukaryota > Metazoa > Chordata > Mammalia > Diprotodontia > Pseudocheiridae > Pseudocheirus > Pseudocheirus occidentalis. The sequence goes on along the minus strand of JAQQSW010012249.1, from coordinate 1,876 downwards.
CTGGGAACTCTGGAATTTGTCTATAATGTTCCTAGGCCTTTTTGGGATCTTTTTCAAGAGGTAATTGGTGAATTCTTTCAATTTCTATTTTGCTCTCTGGTTCTAGAATATCAGGGCAATTTTACTTGATAATTTCTCAAAGGATGATCTCTATGTTCCTTTTTCATCATGGCTTTCAGGCAGTCCAATAATTTTTAAATTATCTCTTCTGCATCTATTTTCCAGATCAGTGGTTTTTCCACTGTGAGATATTTTGCATTGCCTTCTATTTTTTTTTCATTTGTATCTGTTTTAGTTTGAAGGAATTATTCTCTCCACGGAGTTTTTGAAATTCTTTTTCTGTCTGGCCAATTTAACTTGTTAAAGCATTCTTCTTTTTGGGGGCTTTTTGGGCCTCTTTCGTCATTTGAGTTAGTCTGTTTTTAAGGTGTAATTTTCTTCAGTATTTTTGGGTGTCCTTTAGCAGGCTGTTTACTCATTTTCATGATTTTCTTTCATCATTCTCCTTTCTCTTCCCAATTTTTCTTCCACTTCTCTTACTTGATTTTCAAAATCCTTCTTGAGCTCCTCCATGGCCTGTAACCAATTCAAATTTTTGTTGGAAGCTTTTGAGGCAGGACTTCTGACGTTGTCTTCCTCCCATTCCATGCTTTGATCCTTTTTGTCCCCCCAAAAAGATTCTATGGGCTGATAGCACTTCCTCTGCTTGCTCATCTTGCCAGCCAATTACTTGACTTTTGAGCTCTTTGACACAGAACCCTGCTTCCAGAGTGGAAAGAGCTTTCTCCCAAATTGCTGAGATTTTTGCAAATGTTGTTAGAGGTTTGAGGAAGGCACCTTCTCTAAAGACTCCACACTGGTGTTTCTCTCCCCAGGACCACCACCAAGACACTGCAGCAGCCATAGCCACTCACCTCTGCAACTTCTCGCCCAGGGAGTAGGGGCCAGAATGTGCTCTTCAGTTCCCCTTTCCCAACAGTTCCCCACTGGTCTCTTAATTTGTCTTTGCCATTTATGGGTTGAGAAGTATGGAAACTGCTACACCTGCTGGTGATTTACTCTCCTGAAGTTTGTTCTGGCTGGCCTCTGCTGTTTGGGGCCACCTTGGGGCTGAAAACAGTATGGCTCATGCTGGACTGTGCACAGTTTCCAGCCAGCTGGTATAGATCCTTCCTGTTGGCCTGCAAGGCTGCCTTCAGCAGGAGATTTGTTTCTCTCTTCGTTTTGTGGGTTCTGTAGCTCTAAAATTTGTTTAGAGTCATATTTTACAGGTAGTGGAGGTGGTTGTGGGGGGAGCTCACCTTGGCTCTGCCCTCTATTTATTTTCAAATAAGGCATAGATAAGGGTTGGATGAATTAATATTACAGCCTCTCCTGGCATGTGTCAAGCAGATTATTCTTTAGTGACTCAGCTGCTATGCTTGGTGGCATAGAAATTTTTGTATCAATTGTATCTCATGAATTTCTACCATTCTTTTTGTCTTTTGAAGCTAACAAGGTTATAGCTTCTCCATTATTCCTTCACCATAAAGCAGTCAGTAAAGATACAACAGAAATAGAAATAATATTAGGGTCATATTTGCATGGTAGCAAACTCTGTTGGTCCACCAAGAACTTACTAATCAGCTGTGTATCTTCACTTAAACACCGTCATCATGAAAGAGGAAGAACCATTTCTTTGGCAATTTCATGCCTTTGATTACAACATTTCTTCTATTTATCACATGATTAGAGGGCTGGGAAGGAACTAGTTATGGAATCTGTGCTTTCTCCAGACTGGAGAACAAAACCCTTCCATTACATGTCATCATGTCCTTCTGGAATCAGGCTTGCTAGCTTTTTCCACATGATGAATACATACATACATATATATATA
>JAQQSW010012248.1:0-12567 GCA_028646575.1 Pseudocheirus occidentalis | reverse complement strand
ACAATCACCTAGATTCAGGAGCTGAAAGCTTACAGGTTCTCGTCCAGTCGTCAGGGATGAACACCTCCCAGGACCTTGTCTAGTCCTCAAGGCAATCCCTGGCACACACTGAAGTTCACCAGATTCAGCACACCTCAAACCCTTCAGGACTTCTCTTGCCTGGAATTCAAGGATCAGCCAGGCCACCAACAAACAAAGTCCCATCCTGTTCATGTCTTCAGTCAGCGTCACTCAGGAACCAAATCCAAAAATCTGTCTTGATTCTATTAAAATTATTCCTTACAAACACTGGCCTTCTCCCAAGTCCACAGGGGAGTGTCTCAGCCAATAGCATTCTTCCACATCAACAGGGGAATTCATACCTTTTCACCAATGGACAGAGTTCTATACTTAGCCCTAAGTTACTAGGATCTACTTAACCCTAAGTATATCAAACAAATTGATTACCATTACAAGGCCATGGAGGAGCTCAAGAAGAATTTTGAAAATAAAAAAGAGGATAGCATATGAAAGTATGAGTCTCTACTACATATTGCTTGAGGATTTTTAATAATTCACTACTTTTTTCTTCCTCTTTTAGTATCACTCTCACTCTTCCATTCCCTCATAACTATCCCAGCAAGAAAAAAAAGTAAAGGAAAAAAGTAATGCTTTTTGTAAGAAATAAGTGTAGTCATACAAAATAAATCCATTTTCTGTGCCTAAGAATGTATATCTCATTCTGTATCTGTAGTGCATCAACTGAGCAAAAAAATTGGACAAAAAGAAATCAGTCTTCTGGAGTTGTCACTAGTCATTTCATTGATCGTAGTTCTTAAGACCTTCACACTTATTTCCCTTTATAATGTTGTAGTCATTGCATAGATAACTGTATTTGGAGTCAATTTAGTAATTGTATAAGTTATTCTCTTGGTTCTAGATACTTCTCTCTTCATCAGATCATTAATGTCTTTCCAGGTTTCTCTGAATCTCTCTTTTGTCATTCCTTAGAGAAAAATAATATTCTATTACATTTCTAAGTCAAAATTTATTCATCTGTTTCCCACTTGATGGGCACCCTTTTTTCCCCTAGTTCTTTGCTACAATAAAAGCACTGCTATAAATATTTTTGTACATATGGGTCTCTTCCCTCTTTCTTCTATCTCTTTGAGGCTATAGGTCTAATACTGATGTTACTTAGTCAAAAGGCATATGCAGTTTAGGGGTGCTTTTACGTGGTAGTTGCAAATTACTTTCCAGACTGGTTGGATCATTTCACAGCTCCATCAATAATACATTAGCACACTGTATCTTTTTCCTTATTATCTTCCCTTCTAATTTTATGTTGATCTTGATGTTTGCTCTAACTAGTTAATGGGTATCCGCATTTTGCTTTGATTTTCCTGTCTGTAGCTAGGCAATGAGTGTGTGTGTGTGTATGTGTATGTGTGTGTATGTGCGGTATTGTTCAGTGCCCACCTTGTCTAGTGCATTCCAGCTAAAGAAAATATTTATGATTTATAGCCATGAGTCTTACAAGCCTTTGTACCTCATAAATATTTCACCCCAAACCATGTTTTTGCTGTCTTTTGAGTCACTTCTACTTTGAATCTGCTGAGCATCAATCTATGTTGTGATTTGGTTTGAGGGATCTTTTCAATTCTTTTCCAGTTATGTCTATGGCCTCATCCTCTGTAAAAGATGATGACATATAAACTCTGCTTATATTCATGGTGGCACCTTTAACATGCACTATGAATACTGGAAAACAAGATGATCGGGAAATGATGTTGCCCATATTGTAGGCCTTTGGGCCCACAATCAAACTAACTCAAAGAATTCTACCATTTGCCTCTGAGAAGAACATATTATATAAGTTGTCCTTCCTTGTCACTTGGCTGCTATGTCTTTATGGCTTCTGATTTTTAGATTATATGCAAATTACATAAAATCATCAGCCTCACTCTCTCTTCCAGGGTCATCAAAGTACAGCAGCAAGACAACAATTAGGACTGCTGGAGATGGCTCAGGATGCTGAGGATGGCCTTGGTATCTTCAATGTCTGAGCAAGCTCTAAATGCTTCACATTGCCTTCTTCTGCTTCCTTTGTGGCAATTGTAACAAATTGTTCTCATCCACCCCTTATGCTGGGGGATGTCTTCACATGCTTGAGGTAGACTTCTCTCTACCTCACTGAAGGGTTTGAAGACTGTTGGTTGCCCTCAGTCTGGTTTAGCCCATATGCAGAGACAGTTTTACGAGGGTGTGGCCACTAATACTGCAGCTTCTTGGAGCCACAGGTGGGCAAGTAGACATGGGCAAATGAGCAGCCCTGAAAAGGGCTCAGCAAGCCCTCACACCAGGGATACTAATCCTTCCTGAACACCCATAAACTCCAGGTTTGCACCCTAGGTTCAAAAGATTCTGTGGCTTTTCTCTCCGAAAGCTATACCTCATAAAACCCTATTGGTGTTTTTACCTTTTCCCTAAATCACCTACAGTACACAATTAGCTAAAAGCAAAGGCATTGCTAGATTAACAGAGTAAAAACAATAGCAATCGATCATTTTCTCCATGAGCCTGGTATTCAAGCTCCCAAAAATATACATAGTAAAAGTGAGAAGAGTGGATTCCCATAGAGGTCACAAGTGGAGAAGAACACACCTGGAGAACACATGAGGCCAAGACAACTCACACCTCTGATGTTTCTTAGCTACTAATGTCCTCTCGTACTGTCCTTGTGCTGCTTCTCATGGGAAGTGGCATTTTTACTGACTGAGGCCCCTTGGGTCTGTTTCTGAGCTAGGTAAGTAGATCTGATTTTTTTGGCTATGTTCCAGATTCAGTCTCAGCTAAAATTCTGACAAGGTGTACTCTTTCAGGAGAAAAAAGGGCCCATATGCTAAGACCAACAAGAAGAGTCTTGCTCTGGGCACTGCCATTCCCTTAGCAGTATTTCAGCTCCAGGTCCTGGGCTCTCAAGTCCTTTTACCTAACTCACCTCACCTCAACTTGACCACATCTTCCATTTGACTCTCTCAGACTGTATACAAATGCTTATCTTCCTCACCCCCTTTTCCCTAACGATAGGCAAAAAAAAAAAAGTGAAGACTAAACTCACAAGAGCTTATTCGTCCTATAGCTCTCTCTATCTCTTCTTGACTGCTCAAAGGCAATTTAAAGTAAGACCAGGTTTCTTTTTATTTAGGTTATAAGAATCATGACTTATTCCCTTAGTCAATCATAGAAAGTCTTCCATGTTCACCAATTTACTTCGTCTAGCGGCCCTTTGACTTATGATTCCATCAAGCTGACTGAGTAGACTCTTCACACTCTGTGAAGGATTATTTAGGAAAATTTCTTTATACCATCTTATCGGTTTGCTTTGGAAAGTCTGCAATTTGAAAATAGACGAATCAATTTCCTTTATATATCCCTTACAGTAATAATTAAGGGAATTTGGTCAGTGGACTTCTCATTTTAATCCAGACACCTTTTACATAACATGAATCAGTCCTTTTTTAAAATGCTAAACTGAATGTGCCATTAAAGACAACTTTCAATATACTTCTCTTTTTTTTCAAAGCATAGGGAGGAAAAATGTCTGTGGCCTTCCCATGAGAGGATAGGCGTGCCTTGGCTACAAACACATTTTTCAACATTCATTCAAATATATTCTTGAATAACTATTTTAGTCTCTTTTTCCTGGAAAGAACATTTCAAAGTTATAAACTCAGTCAGACTAAACCCTTGCTCTCTCTTTCTGTCCTTGAAGCTATCAGGGATATTTTAAAAATGAATCTGACCTTAAAATAGAAACTAGTGGGAGAGGGAAATGTTATTGTCCTTAACCCTCCCAGCTTGCCATATGGAATTGGTGTGTGCCTTTGGTTGCTTCATTTACTGCATGTACTAACAACAAGACATATGTTGACCCATCATAAAGATGAGAATTTCTACAATGTATTGATAACAGCAATGATATGCTGTAGTTGACCCCATTGGCACAAATAGACTAAAGTAGCACAAGTAATAATCTGTAACTAATAGCTTCATTAAATAATTTTGCAAGAGCTGAAGGAGGAAAGCCTTATAGGAACTGATATCGTCAGTAATGTAATCACATAATCTCTGCTTGTTTCCCAATGTTCATGAGTTCTGGCCTGAGACCCAAAGCCATCTCCTGGAATAAAAAGAGCCAATGAATGTTGAGAGTTTGATTTTATATTGGCAGACCTTCACTAAGTACCATTATTTTCAGTAAACAAATCTATTATGTACTGTTTCTTTTTTTTTTTTTTTTAGATAATGGTACTAGCAGCTGGAGGAGATTCAAAGTTCAGATGAAACATGATCTTTGCCTTCTTAAAGTTTATAGTCCAGTAGTGTTTGAGATATTATGTTAGGTGCTATGGAGACTGTAATGAAAGAAGTGTAGGGAGGACATGGTCCCTGACCTCAAGGAGCTTATAGAGGAGAAAAATAAGGAATCTGATTTCATTGGCATAAGGAACTCCTAGATGAGAAGTTGGCACCTTTTCTGCAACTTTTAGTATTAGAGAAAAGTCTAGATTACTGAGAAATTAAGGGACTTTCCCACGATCATACAACTAGAATAACCCAGAAGTGCTACTTGAACTCTGGTCTTCCTGAATTCGTTCTGTATCCCTAATACTTCTCAAGGAGCGTACAACTGAATCAAAAGCAGCCCAAATTAGAACTCCTCTCTCTGATTAAGAAAAATTTCAAAAAAGTGGGCTTCTCAAGATCATTGGTACAGAATTACAGGTTTTTGTAGTCAGCTCTCTGGAGCTGCCTCATGAATAAATATCATAAGGGATTTGTTATGCTTCTTTTTTCTACATACTTTACTGTGAAATAGAAAAGTGTGAGGTAACAGTCAGAATAGAACTGGAAGCCTAAATGGAAGCTAGATGTGACTACTTCATAAGGGAATTCATTTTCTCAAATGCCTTACAAATGCCTTCATTTATGTGTCTAAGGCAATGTAGAGTCTCCTGAACCCTGGAGTCAGGAGAGACCAGGATCTGGATCCCACCTCTTATGCTAATCAGTTTGTTATTAGAGGTCACTGACCTTTCTCTAAGTTTCTTATCCATAGAATGGGCATGAAAGCACTAACAGGTTTGTTGTAAGGCTACAATTTGATAATGCAATAAAGAAAGTATTTAGGGGCGGCCAGGTGGTTCAGTGAATAGAGCACCAGCCCTGGAGTTAGGAGGACCTGAGTTCAAATCTGACCTCAGACACTTAACACACACACAAAAAACCAGCTATGTGACCTTGGGCAAGTCACTTAACCCCAATTGCTCTACCTTTCCCCCTCCAAAAAAAAAGAAAAAAGAAAGAAAGCATTTGAAAACCCTAAAATGCTTTATAAATGTCAGTCAGTATCTGGACTGGAGCTTATAATGAGGATGGCTTCTGTACTTACAATCATTTCTAAATACAGCTTAAAAATCTCAGGTAGGTCTAGTTAGAAAATTGCATATTAGAAATCAGGACTGTTTTCCATATGTTGAATTAAAATGCTGCCAGGGTTTGTTCAAACCAATTAGTCACATACTCTAAGCCAAAGATGGAATCTGAGAATCAGAAAGAAATAAGGCATATTTTCTCTCACTTTGGAGATTGGAGTATTTTCCTCATCTAGAAATTGAGAACTTATTTATCCGATAAATAAAATTGAGTATTATAGCTGGGTCTAAATACAGTAAATGCACCATGCTGTTTGTCCCAGACTAGTCTTCTTTTTTTGGTTTTGATTGTGCCCCTTAGCGTCATAGATTGAGAGGCAGAAGAGACCTCACACATCATTAAGTCCTGCCCCTTCCATTTTATAGATGAGAAAATAAGGGGCAGAAAGGTAAAGCAACGTGTTCACGGTCATACAGGTGTCAAACAGTAGAAGATTCAAACCTAGATTTTCCAACTTCAAATCCAATGTATTTTCCGCTGTATCACAGCATGCAGTGAAACACTTAAATCGTCTAAACATGTGTTGTGTACAAGAGGCAGAGCTTTATGAGAGAGAAAGGAACTAAGTCTTTTTTTTTGGCAAGTGTACTAAAAGGTGACTTTATTGGTACAGTAGGACTGATTTCCCCATTCACTGTTCTTTTTTCCACAAAACACTGTCTCCTATTTAAAAAGAAATACCATTGGGATGTATATGAATGTTTGACATCATCTTTAATGGAAAAGGCGCTAAGGCTATCAATGCACATTTCACTATATTCGCATCTTCTAGTCACTTGAAGACTGCTTGAATCGAACCCCTGAGTTGCTTGAAGAAAAAAAAGATTCCCTTATCCATTACCCATTTTCAATACAATCTAGTCTTCTCAGTACCATCTAGACTTGTCTATTTTCATGCACAATTTTAAAACCACTGACTACTCAGAAAATATCTCACATTCAGGCCCTTAAAATAGAAAGGAGCAGACTCTATTCCTGTGTCAGAGACATTTGCTATTTTCATTCTTCTCAAAATACTGATTGTTCCATGAAGCAGAGGGGCCAATTAAAGTAAAATGGAATAAGGGAGTAGCTAATATACAGACTTTACACTTATTTTTGTTAGAAGTGAAATTTTGAGAGTAAGAAAAACTGAAAGTATTAGGAAATTGTGGGGATGAGAAAGAAGATCTCTGGAAAAGAGATGAAAGCAGAATAAACCTCTGTTAAATATTGGAAAAGAAAGCATTGAATTAAGAAATGACTTATGGCACAATGCATATTTTCAGGAGTCTTGGGAGGCAGTCTAGTATTGGAAAGAGTAAAGAAGAAGGAACAAAGTAAGTGTCCATCGGCTGGAAAGTGAGTAAACAAATTGTGGTATAGGAATGTAGTGAAAGATTATGGTACTGTAAGAAATGATAAATATGAAGGATTTGGAGAAACATGAAAAGATTTGTATGAAGTGATTCCAAGTGGAATAAGTAGATCTATGAGAATAACTTACATTATGATCACAATAATGTAAAGGAAACATTTTTTTTAAAAGACTTTAGTACTGGGGCGGCTAGGTGGCACAGTGAATAGAGCACCGGCCCTGGAATTAGGAGGGTTCTGAGTTCAAATCTGGCCTCAGACACTTGACACACTTACTAGCGGTGTGACTTTGGGCAAGTCACTTAACCCCACTTGCCCTCCAAAAAGCAAAAAAAAAAAAAAAAAAGACTTTAGTACAGAAGACTGATGATGAAGCATTTCTCCTGCCTCTTAACAGAACGGTGATGGAGTAGAGCAAGGGTTTTTTAACATTGTGTCATGGTTCCCTTTGGCAGTCGGGTGTAGTCTATGGATCCCTTTTTGGTAAAATGTTTTAAAATGCATACAATGGATTATAAAGGAAACTAATTTTACTGAAATATTTAAAAAATAAAGAAAAACAAGTCCATGGACCTCAGGTTAAGAACTTTTAAACAAAAGATTCAAAATGAGACATACATTTTCATACATAACCAAAATGTTTATTTATTTTGCCTGACTGTTTATTTATCACAAAGAAAGGTTTCTATTCGTGGTGAGATGTGAGTTAATGGTTCAGACAGAGATGCAAAAAAAAGAGCATCACTAGAAATGTAAATGAATACCCAGAAAGAAACAAAAGAAAGTTAAGAAGTGGACACACAAAGGACAATTTTGTAACTACCTTTTAAAATTATATATACATATATATATATCAACAAGCAATTATTAAACACCTACTATTTGCTAGTCACTGCTAGGCATGGAGGATATTGATAGAATGAATGAAATAATAACAACTAGCATTTATATAATACTTTAAGATTTGTAAAACACTTTGCAAATATCTCATTTTACCCTCTCAATAACTCTGGGAGGTAGTTACTATAATTATCTCCATTTTATAGATGAGTAAACTGAGGCAGACAGATTGCATAACTTTGCTCAGGGTCACACGGCTAGTCAGTCCTAACTCCAGGTCCAGCAGTCTTAACTTACTGTACCACTTAGCTGCCTTTAGTCAAATAAACAATCCCTATTTGTAAGTAACTTACATTCTAGAAATGTACATTTAAAGAAAAACTATACATAAGAGTAGTCCACAATTCTTTTTTTACTCTTTCTATATCAAAAGGCCCATCTTGGTTGATGATTGTTAATTCATAGATGGAGTACTTATTAAATGCTTACTGTATATCAGTCACTGTAATAAGCTATGGGAATAAAACTACAAACAAGAAATCCTCTGCCCTCAAGGAGCTTGCATTCTTTATTATTTAATATTTTATTTTCCCCCTAATTACATGTAAGAATAATTTTTATCATTAGTTTTTAAAAATTATGGAGTATCAAAGTCTCTCCTCCCTTCCTACCCTTCCCCCCTCATTAAGAAGGCAAGCAATTAGATATAGCTTATACATATGCAGTCATACAAACCATATTTCCATGTTAGTTATGTTGTGAAAGAAAACAAAGAAACCAAAAAACAATAAAGAAAGTAGAGAAAAAGTATTTTTTATCATAACTCCTTCAGAGCTGTCTTGGATCATTATATTGCTGAGAAAAAGTCATTCACAGCTGATCATCATACAAAACCGAGGAGCTTACATCTAACATGGTAAAGATGACATATAAGAGAGAAATGGAAGGGAGGGTATTTAGGTATCTCCAGATGGGCAAAGCTGCTGTCAAGGAGGTAAAGCAATGGAGAGAGAAGAGACAAAGACAGACTCTAGATAGCAATAAACAGAGACAGAGAGAGCCGAGAGTTATTGAACTGAGACTGAAGATCATAATAAAGTTCAGAATAAAAATTTTTTAAAGGGCACTACAAAAATATCTAGCAGGGAAGAATGGAAAAAAAAATCTGGAACTCAAAGTTTTAAAAACAAATGTTAAAAAAAATGTTTTCTACATGCAACTGGGAAATAAGATACACAGGCACTGGGGTATAGAAAGCCATCTTGCCCTACTAGAATGTTAGGGGGAGGTGATGGGGGAAGGATATAAGGAGAACAGATTGGGGAAAGGGATAATCAGCAGGCTTGCTATTTTGGGGTGGGGGCAGGGGAAGGATAGGGAGAAAAATTTGTAATTCAAAATTTTGTGGAAATGAATGTTGAAAACTAAAAATAAATTAATTAATTAAAAAATAAATATCTAGCTATGAAATCATGGTTAAATCTCTTAGTTTTTCTGGCCTTAAGATTCTCAGTCTAAAATGAGGATCTAATGGCTGTGTCATCTAACTTACAGGGGTTGCTCTAAGATAATACATGAAAAGAAGTTTGCAAAGCTTAAAGCATCATATAAATGCCAGGAATTTTTCTGTTTCCAACCCCGACTTTATTTCTGAATGGGCTGGGGGTTGTGTGACCTTTCAGAGGATCCAAATAAAAGCAAGAATATAGAGGCACTGAAAATGCTCTTTGCAGAAGTCAAATACTTACCAGGCAATGCCTGGGCAAGGTGTTTTCTGGTTGCCTCTTGTCCATATATCACTTATCTGAAAAAATCGGCCCTGGCTTTTTATAGAACCCTGCTTCCACCCTCCCACTCCCCCCATGTTCTTGGTGATAGCTTAGGATGACAAATTTTGGTTTCTTTTTGATGCATATATAGATCACTGGCTTTAGCCATTACAAGTTTTGTTGCTAAGAATAAAACTAATTGGTCAAACGAGGGTTGTAGATTAAATAAATGATTGATGGAGTTACTGCCTCAGATACTAGCTGTATGACTTTAAGTGAGTCACTCAACCTCTTTCTTTGTCTTTGAAATGCGAGCACTGAGTAGTCCTTGGCAAATATAGGTGTTTAAAAAATTCTTGTTAAATTAATATAATATTATTCATTAGAGTAATTTGGGTCTGAGTTTTATACCCATAGTAGACGGTAAATTCCACAAGGACAAGGACTCTATCTTAACTAAAACACTGTTATCTCTCCTAGCACCCACACAGCTCTGCAGCTTTCTAACTTACTTACCAGATCATAGATTTAGATTTGGAAGGGACCTTAGAGGTTATCCAGTCCAATTCCTTCATCTTTTCAGATGAGGAAACTGAGGACAAGGGAGACTAATTAACTTGCCCAAAGTGACACAGCCAGAGCATGACAGAGTTGGGATTTGAACACGGGTCCTCTGACTCCAAGTCCAGCACTTTTTTCCCATCATGCTTTCCATTTATTTAGTACTCTTTATTATCACTATCCATCTTGTCTTCCTGCTCCTGGGTGTAAGTGCCATGAGGGCAAGAATTGTACTATCTTTATACCTACTATCTATCCTCATGCCTAATAACAGGGCTCTATGCACAGTGGCTGTTCAATGAATATTGTTGGAATGAGTGAATGCACCATCCTGAGCAGCTTAATCTAAAGATGCCAGCTCTGTCTTATATCTCCTAGGTTGAATGGAGTCTATTAAGAGGCACTTTCAGGAAAAACCTGAACTTCAGAATGGTAGATATGTTATCCTATAAGTCTGGTTACTTATTCAATTACTTTAAATGGTTTACTAATTCATGTTTCCATGGAGCTTGTGTTTTCATTCCTTTGAATTTCTGGAAGTTATTTGAAACCTTCCTATACTTGGTTTTCTAAAAATTTTTACCTGTAGACAATTTTATTACTTCAGCATACTTGAAGCCAAGTTGGAGGTACTTATATGCACTATTTTAAAAGGTGAGACTATGTGAGTTCTAAAATTGAAAAGTCTATTTTGTCTGGATCGATTGTGCTCCTTTGAGTTGAATGTGATATTAATGAGTTGAAAAATGCAGGTTTAGTTCCTAAATGAGTCAATTACTTTTCCTACAAGCACAGACCATACCCAAACCTCAGGCAGATATCTTGAAGGACAACTTTAGCATAGGGTGATCCTAACAAGGAAACTTCTTTCACTAATGCAGATAGACACTTTTTGTGTAATTTATAGTCTTAGAGGGTTTTCTGAGGTTCTGAGAGATTAAATTACTTGCCCCAGGCAACGCAGCTAGTGTGTGTCAAAGATGGAACTGAAATCCTGATGTTCCTGGCTCTGAAATGCTGGAATACTTTAGACTAAGATATCCTTATGTGTACTGATAAGAAATATAGAGTTATGTGAAAATTTGATACTTTGGAAAAAACCATTTGGCATCTATAATGGCATAAATTTTAAGATGTTGTATAGATATTTTACAAGAAAGTAATGTAGGTCTTTGTTGTTGCTTTATAATGGTCTTTTACTAATTATAGGGGGAAACTCAGTCCTGAAGTACTCATTTGTAAGTAGGCTCTATATTCACTACATTATGCCATACTGCCTCTAATAATTATATGATTTTGTTTAGAAGGTCAGAGCTAGAGAAAACTGGAAAGGTCATCCAATCTTTCAGATAGCACCATAATTTCAATAACTCCACATAATAACCCAATCTTTCTCAAATTCAATTTAACCAGGGTGGACCCACAATGGCAGAGTAAAGACAGGAACTCACCTGAGATCTCCGCTAAACCCTTACAAATACCTTTAAAATTGATACTACGGAGGCAGAGTCTAGATGGCAGAGTAAAAGCAGGAACTTGCTTGAGCTCCCACTCCAACCATCTCCAATGCCTGTACAAAAATGACTAAACAAATTTTAGTGCTACAAAATCCACTAAACAAAATTTAGTGCTACAGAGAGAAACAAATCTCCCACTGAAGGCAGCCTGGCAGGCTGACAGGAATATCCTATCACACCAGACTGGGAGTCCAGCACAGTACCATGTGAGCTATGCAGGCCCAGACCCAGGGTGGCCCCAACCAGCAGCACAGACCAGTCAGAGCAGACTTCAGAAGAGTGGATCACTGGCACCTGTGGTGGTTTCCAGACTTCTCAACCCATAAACACCAAAGAGAAAGTGAAAGGTCAGAAGGAACTCTGTTGGAAATGGATGAAAGAAGAGTATAGTCCAACTCCTGCCCCTGGGGTAAGAGGTGGTGGCAGCATGGCAGTTGTAGCTGCTACCACGAGGCTGTCTCCAGAACTTCTGGCCTGCACATCATAGTGGGACCAAGTGACCATTCAGATGATAATTGCTCTTGCTTTGACCTGCTTGGATCTGGGTCACAGTCTTGGATGGTGGTCCTGGGGTGAGGAACACCAATGTGCCAGAGTATGTGATGGCTATAGAGAGAGCACCCTCCTTATACTTCTGACAACAGCTCTGATAGCAACTGTGAGAACCCCAGCAATTTGGGACACAGCTCTCTCCACTCTAGAAGCCGAGTTTTACCATGGCAAAGAGCTCAAAAGTCAAGTAATTGGCTGGCAAGATGAGTAAACAGAGGAAGTGCAACCAAACCAGAGAGTCTTTTGGAGGAGATAAAAAGAATAAAAATATGGAACCAGAAGAAGACAACAAAGTCAAAACTCCTGCATCAAAAGCTTCCAAGAAAAATATGAACTGGTCAAAGGCCATGGAGGAGCTCAAAAAGGATTTTGAAAATCAAGTAAGGGAAGTGGAGGAAAAATTGGAAAGAGAAATGAGAATGATGCAAGAAAATTATGATAATAATTAATAAATAATAACACCTTAAAAATAGACTAACTGAAATGGCAAAAAA
>JAQQSW010012247.1:0-12567 GCA_028646575.1 Pseudocheirus occidentalis | reverse complement strand
CACTGACCTGGAAAATAGATCCAGGAAAGACAATTTGAAAATTATTGGCCTACCTGAAACCCATGACCAGAAAAAGAACTTGGAAAGCATCCTTCAAGAAATCCTCAAAGAAAATTTCCCTGATGTTTTAGAAACAGATGGCAAAATAGAACTTGAAAGGATTCACAATCACCTCTTCAAAAAGATCCCCAAAAGAAATACGGTAGAACAAAAGATAACAAAAAAAAATCTTTACCATGGGAAAGTAAGTGCCAATAATATCTATGCACTGTGCAGTTTGAAAAATGTATATATGCTGAAGAATTTTAGCAATTTGGGGGAGAGGGTAAGGAGATAATGGTGAAGAGCAAACTTTCTAATGTTGCTTGTTTGGGAGAGAGTGGTTATGAGGTGGTTTAAGGGGTTCAGGGACCCTCCCCCCAAGGACTGAAGTACAGGAGAGGGTCATGTGGAATGAATTCACAGACTCAAGCATTCTTTAATGCCAATATGGCAGAACCTATACAAGGAACTGCTCGTATTCCTTATGGAACTTAACAGGAATGATGCTAAAGCTTATACAGGAAAAGTAGTGGATTATCTGGCAGATATGCTAATTAGATGATAAGTTACAACCTTGGTCACAGGCATCATTCACTACTGGAAACCAGGGGAAGGGTTTTTCAGGGGTGTAGTTTTGGTCTGTTATGTCTATAACAAGATAGCTTTGAAATTTCATGTCTATAGCTTGACCTCTGGGTTGAATATTAATGATAACTTTTCGAATCAATACATGATAATTTTGTGGTTATAAGACAGTCCCATTTTTACAAGAGAATTTCTTCAGAGGTCAGCTTGTTCTTGTGTTGGGGAAAGGTAGTTTGTCTTGCTGGGGCTCACTCATGAGTTATTACTAAGCCTGGTTTCCTTGGGCTGGAGAGAAAACTGTCAGGGATAGTGTTTTGAAGTTTAAGGAGAACTGTGATCTTGGAAATGGGGTCCAAGCACCAGCACCCAACCACCCAAGCACCTCATCAGCTTTTTTGCTGAGATTTAGGAGTGCTGAGACCCCAAAACAGTGACACGTGGCTTCTGCTTTGAATGAATGACCCCAGCCTTCTTCCAGTCAAAGACAAGATTCATTAGAACAGTGATAAAAGCTGGATGTGATTCTAGAAATCTATCATATTGTTCAGACTCTTCAGGAATCTGAGCATTTATAACGCTTGTATTGACAAGCTGGTCAGACTGAATCTGAGCCTCTTAATGGAGGAAAGATGGATCTCATATACAGAAGACTGGGAATAGAGAAGGTTTTGGATGGAATTAAGGGAGTGGTGGTCTAGGGTAGAGCCAGGTACAGACAATGAAAGGCAGTTATTTAACTGGGAAGACTACCAGGGACCTGGCCCAAATGGGAAAGTCCAGGGGCTTTTCCTTTTTGTGGTCCAAATCTCAAAGAGATGGTCTTTTCTTTTGGGGGGTTCAGATCCCATCCCCATCAGTTTGTTGTTTTCTTTTGTTTTTTTTTTTTCTTTTTCCTCAGTGGCTTGGAGAGAGATCCAGATGTCACTAACCTTTTCTCTTTGACTTTACTGAGGGCTAAGAGACAAACACTCTTGCTTTTTCTGCCTAGCCAGGATCTCCGACTTATGCTGTCCAGAATATCTAAGAGTACCTTGGGAAAGGTATCTATTAATTCTGCCCAGTCTTCTAGCAGGTATTTTCACCGCATTCACGAATAGGTTCTACTTCTCATCAGTATTCTCTATAGCTGTGGGTATATGTAGATCTTAGAAAAATCCAAGTTCCAAATACAAAGTAGTAGTCATCTGATGGGACTTTTTTTTTTTACATTTAATTTTTATTTTTTTTTCAATTAGATATAAACAGAATTTTTAACATTCCTTTTTTAAAATACAGAGTTCCAAATTCTCTCCCTCCTTCTCTCTGCTCTCCTCTCAGTGAAAAGGATGGCAATTTGATATAGGTTTATATGTACAGTCATGAAAAACATATTTCCGTATTGTTGTTTGTCCTTTGTTTTCAAAGAGGACCATGGCCTCAGGGAAATGATGATATGACTTGCAGTTGACTTTGAGTTGAATGAGGGAGGACTGTGCAAGGTCACCAGCCTTACTTTCTCCTCCAGAGCCATCTGGGTCCAGTGGCCAGATATTCATCAGGATGACTAGGGATGGCCCAGGATGCAGTGGGAGTCCCTGGCCCTTTTAGGCTAAGGCTTCTTTAGGTACTCACTTAGAGTGAGGTCATGTCTATTCAGTGAATAGGCCTCTTCAAGGACAAACACAACCTGTGAGTAGACTGACTGACATGCCTGAATGGGGACCCAGCCAGCTGGGTAACTCAGCTTGTCCTCTCCCTCTCCCACTCCTCCAAAGGAATGCAAATTTTGATGGCCAGAAGCTGCCCAGTTAACTTGGGGTATACTGACTAGATTTCTTTCTTCTTTCTCTTTCTCTCTCTTTCTTTCCTCTTTCACAAAACCTTAAACCCAGTTTAAGGATGGCTGAATTTTATGCCTTCCTGACTTATAGTGAATATCAATGGTAACTTTCTTTTTGGAACACCAGTCCTGAAAGTCTTTCCTTCCAAGCTTGATTTTCATATTAGTCGTATTGCAAAAGAAAACTCAGACCAAAAAACAAGAAAAATAAGGAAAAATTTTTAAGTATGCTTCAATTTGCATTTAGACTCCATTAGTTCTTTCTCTGAAGGCAGACAGCATTTTTCATAAGTCCTTCAAAACTGTCTTGGTCTCATCAAACTTATTAATGATAATAGCTAATATTTTATGTAGTGCTTCCACCTTTGTTTTTTGTTGTTGTCTGTCTGTCCTTCATTTTCAAAGAGGACCAATGACATCACAAGATGATGGACTGACTTGTGGGTGAACTGGATTTAAGTGAGGCTGAGTTGGACAATGTTGTCAGCCTCTGTCTCCCAGAATCATCAAAGTCCAGTGGCAGGACAAGTCAGGATGACTGGTAACTGCTCAAGATCTAGTAGGTGACCTTGGAGTCTTCAGTGTTGACCAAGCTCTAAGCACTCCACAAAGCCTGTTTCCATTCACCCTCATGGCCAATGGAATGAACTGTTCTCATTTGCTCATGCTGCTAGGGAAAGTCTTCACATGCTTTGAGTAGATATCCCCCCCAAATCACAGCTGGTAGAACCTACTCCGCGGTTGGCGTTAGGAAGACTTACCTTCCTGAGTTCAAATCTGACCTCAGACACTTACTAGTTGTGAGACCTCCAAATCACTTAATTTGTATGACTCAGTTTCTTCATCTGTAAAATGAGCTGGAGAAGGAAATGGCAAACCACTCCAACTTTACTTACAGTGAAAAGAATACTTGCTCCAGAGCCAGAGGACCTAGGTTCAAATTCTGCCTCTGACTTTTACTATGTGATCTTGATCAAGTCACTTAAACTCCCTGAGTCTCAATTTCTTCATCTATGAATGAGACAACCTCTAAGGTTTCATTAAGTGACAGATTAATGATTTTATTATCCTTTTATATAGATCTTTAAAAAATCCAATCTCTCACTGGTACTGTACAAGGAATTCCCAATGACTCTTCCTTTACCAATGCAAACTGGCATTTTCTGATGCCAAAGACACCTAGAAGTTAAGCAACTTGCCCAGTATCCCTAAACTGGTTATGTGTCAAAGGCAGGACTTGGACCAGAAGTTCCTAAGAAATGAGCTCTCTCCATTCACTATGCCAGGTCTCTCTCAATCTCTCTCAATTGTATGGATAACTCTCCCTTAAAAGAATTTCAAATGCAAGAGTTAGGGAATGTTTTGTGAATAATGAGATCTAAACAACACATTTTAAGAGGAACACTGAAAAACTGCAGAAAAGCCTAAGGTTAACATGCTTAAGGCATCTAAAACCATATTATATGAGGAATGACTAAAAGAAAAGAGAACATTAACATGAAGAAAAAAAAAATCTAAGAATCAACAGGACAGCTGTCTTTAAATACCAAAAAGTCATGTGGAAGGATTAAACTTACTCTCCACAGCTCCAAGACACAAAATTAGGACCAGTATATTAAAATTCTCAAGTAGTGATGAATCAAAAAGCACTTAGGTTAAAATCAGTACCTCTCCTCCAGGAGCTCAAATCTAGGTACACACAATATAAAGAGAAGGGAAGGGGAATGGAAAAAGCGTTTTATTAAGAATGCTTGGTACTGTGCCAAACACTTTTATTTATTTTCATTATCCTCACAACAATCCCAGGAGGTAAGTACTATTTTTTTTTAAGGGAGAGGAGAGACAATTGGGGTTAAATGACTTTCCCAAGGTCACACATCTAGAAAGTGTCAAAAGTATCATCTTTTTCAGGAGTTTTTGACCTCCAGCCTTGTTTGTGACCTTTTCCCCTCCATTGCTTTAGAATTTACCAAATAAGGACATGGATGATACCTCAGCTTCCTGTCCCACCTCCCAGCCAATAGGAGATAGTGGAGGGCTTCTTTGTTATCCACCACTGAGCTCACCTCCCAGCCAATGGGAGAAGGGGCAGCCAGGAGGAGGGGGTTTGATTGCATTAGGGTATAAATTCCTGTTCTGTGTTTTGTAACATGAATCCTCCCTGTCATGAAGACAACCTGCCCTCTTCCTGCAGGCAGGGGGTGGGTGGGGAGGAAAGAGAAGAGAATAAAACTTCCTGTTCCTTCCTCAAGATACCTCTGACTTTTGATTTTTCTTGGGTAGGGGATTTTCCCCGTACCCCATACACAGGGAATCTGTCTCAAAAGGATTTGATCACTCAAGCCTTCTTTCAGTTAGAGAAAGAAGGTTTTATTATAACATCATTAGGCAGACCAGATTCTTAGTAAATCTGCTTTTGTGTCCCCAATAGGAGCCTGCCAGATTCTAAGAATCAGTGCAATTTAATGGGGATAAGATTGGTACTTATATACAGAAAGACTATGAGATCTGAAGGAGATTTGCCACTCCTAAAGGAGTGGTAAATAGCCTGGGGTGGCCCAGGTGCAGACAATGAAAGGAGTTAAGTGGTCAGAGAGCCACAGTGAAAGTACAGTTAAAAGGATTATTGAGTATCTGTGTAGACTGGGATAGGCCAGATGCCTCAGGTGAATGCCAGGGATCTGGGCTACTGAAATGTATGGGAAAGTTCAGGGGCTGGGTTGCATTCAAAGACATGGTCTTTTCCTTTTAGGGGTCCAGCTCAAATCCTATAATCCCACCATATCCACTATGCCAGAGTAGATGGGAAAAAAATCACATGGGTGAAGGCACTAGGATAACTAGTCCCTAAATAAAGTGTTAAAGCATAATTATAAAAATGAAATTCAAATTAAATTATGAAGGCAATGAAATTTATTTATTTACAAATAAATATTTAGACAATACTGACTATATTATCAAAGCTGTTTTTAGATATTACAAAAACATAATTATTTTGTTTAATTATATAAAAATGTTCAAAATGTGAAACTCAAGCAGGTGACTGAGGTTTTTACATTTCTTTAATGTAAATTTTCTACTTTAGCTAAAGTGCATATCTGTTAACATTGAATATTTTGACACAATTATCCTCTCCACAGCTTGCCAGCTGTAACCACTCACTGCTGTCCAGTTCATCATGTCCAGCTCTTCCAGTATAATTTCTCCAGCACAATTTTTTGACTGTGAGTGTATGACTTTGGCTGTAATAAAGATAAAAAAAAGTCATGACACAAAAATGCATCTTTGCAAACTATAACTGCAAAATAAATTCAGATTTCATCTCAATATGTGCCATTTAATTTATGCTAAAAACATTTATGCTTAAAAACCTTTCAATCCAAAGATCCTACTGCTAGACCTATACTCCAAGGAGGTAAAAACAGAAAAGGCAGCTCCAAGTAATAAGGGTAGCAGTGAAAAAAGTGAATTCTCCTACCCAGTCACCCACCCCATCTTTCATACTAAGCAACAGGTCCCCAAAATCTCCCATTTTCCCTCTTTCTGTCTCTGTGTCTCCTAGACTCTCGGTGTCTAGGATAGATCCTACTTCTAGCAGACTACTATCAACAGTCCAAATGATGGGAATGGAATGTATTATTATGTTCTTTTTTTTGGAGGGGGGAAGGCAGGGCAATTGGGGTTATGTGACTTGCCCAAGGTCACACACACTGTGTGTCAAGTGTCTGAGGCTTAATTTGAACTCAGGTCCTCCAGACTTCAGGGTCTGCGTTCTATTCACTATGTGACCCAGCTGCCCTTATTATTGAAGAAAGAAGAATTTCAGTAATTTTTCTGCACCTTGGTGTCTGCATGTATCTCTCCATGCAAAAGCTGGTTATAGTTTACTTCACAAAACACACTAACTTTTGTTCAACTCAAATAAAACAGTGTCTACAGGCAGTGGGACATGGAAATACCTGTGATTCGTTTCTATGCATTTGGTCCAATCTGAAGAGGCCGGTTGCTGGAGAGTCTTCTCCCATGTATACAAACAGATCTTTCCACACTCTAATCCTAATGCAACAATGTATCTTTAAAAAAAAAAGACATAGCAACAGATATTAAAATTACTTCTTTTATTACCAATGCCACTTCCTAAACTTAAGGAGTTCATTGAACATCAAAGCTCAACAACAGCAGGATTGTACAACCGATTTCTACGCATTTTCTTATGAGGCTCTAAAGGAACCAATCACCTCTAAAAGAAATAGATGAGGAAACTGAGGTAAGTAGAGTTAAGTGACTTGCCCAGGGTCACACAGCTAGGAGTCTGAGGCCACATTTGGAGTCAAGAAGAGAAGTCTTCCTGACTCCAGGCTGGTGCTCGGTGCACTATGGTGCCACCTAGCAGCCTCTGATTCATCTGGTTCAATTAATTTTAACTAGCTGGGGGGACAACTCTTGAGTTGTCTTGGGGCCAGGAGTACTCACAGAGTCAGAAGAGGAATAAATACTAGGTAGGCAAGCAACACTATGCCCAGTTCAGAGTCTGGCCTTACAATGAACAAGTGGGAATTAAAATGTTCTTCTCTTTAAAGTAAAACCTAAGAACGCAGCCATACCTTCCAGCAAGCGTAAGCACAGGGCTGATGCTGATAGCAGTGACTGCATCGCCTGCATCCAGGACAGAAGAGCAGGGCCCAATATTACAGATGCGGTTTTCTCCTGTAGCAATGGCAGAGTTACATTCACCCCAGACTACAACCTAAGTCAGACACACAGACGAACAAATTACAAAGCTGTGTATGGTGGAACAACGTTCTTGACACCTGAGGTCACGGTCAAGTCCACAGGGAAGATGTCTTTCTTTTTCCCCTGGGATGCTCCCTGCAGGTTTCTTCAGGAACAAATATTCTATAAATAAGTCCTTTCTCAGGTGCTGTGATTTTTTTTTCAATTCATATTTGGCCTTTGTTCATATTTAAATTTGCATATGATGTGGCATTCTAATGTTCTGAAAATTCACAAAATTATACCCAACATGATTAACTTACACAGCAGAAAACCAAAGGAGATGAAATCGTACTTACCCTACTTCTCACTCAGTTCATAAAGATGTAAGGACATTGCCAGACATCACTAAAAAGGAGTAGGTATCATGGTTCTAAGCTCTGCAAAAGTCTTTTGATACAGTGAGATTTTATAAGATGTGATGACCTAACCAAGGAAAGGTTTGTATACCTGCCTTCTTGGAAATGTACCTGGACCCATTTTCCAATCCTGATTCCACTTAAGCAGTAGCTAAAGAAAAAATTAAAAGGGAACCATCTGGGATTCCCAAGTGGTGAGGAGATCGGGTAAGTGTGCCAAGGAGCCTTTATCTGAATCACTGAGAAACATGTTAATGCCATCTAGGCCTTTATCTGAGTCACTGAGAAACAAGTTCAACAGCCTCAACCAAACACAGATGCCGGGACACTGTGCTAGGTAACACAGATAATGGAAGCACCTGTCTGATTATAGTCCAGTCAGATACAATGGCAGACTCTTTGCCTTTCTTTTTAGGAAAAATCATAAATACTACTGGAGAGTCTCCTTTCCCAAACGTCCATATCTTCTGGTGATGGGAATCTAGATCAATATCCACGAGTGATTTCTTCTGGGTTTTCAAACAACTGTTAATTTAGAATTAGAGGTCATTTTAATCCAATATCCTCTGTGTACTGGTAAGGAAGATGAGGCCTGGGCAGTGCCTTGTCTTCTATGTCTTAGGATTTTACATTTTCTTCCCAACCCATCTGACAGCTTCTTTCTATGTGAAGCCCTTCCTAATCCCTTCAAAATACAAGTTCCACTCTTCCCCCAACTTCTGCTGGTGCCTTTCTATGTACATGGAGGCAGCATTGTGCAGTGGCTGGAGAGCTGGCCTTGAAATCAGAAGACCTGGGTTTAAGGCCTGCCCCAGACACACAGAGGCTCTGTAACAGGGACCAGGATGTCCCTTGACCTCTCAGTGTGCTCTGGGCAGCTTTCTTTATTTAACTACTTAATTTGCAGAAAGGGCACTGACCTGCACTGAGAGAGGGAGTTTCCTCACCTGGCATTTCTCTATAACAATGAAATCACAGGTACACTCTCTATCCTTCTATATGTTTGTGCTGTTTTTCTACAGTAGAATGTCAGCTACTTGAGGGCAGAGATTATTCCACTTTTATCTCCGTTTAGCACAGCACCTAGCACAGGGCCTGACATACACTGATTATTCAATGACTGATGGTTCATGCAACCTGAAAAGGATGGCTGACATACTGGGTAATAGAACCCAGAAAGATCCTGTCAGATGAACACTGGGATGAATCTAAAGGATGAAATTCAAGAAAGATGAATGTAAAGTTTTATAACTGGCATTAAAAAATCAACTTCCCATGCACAAGATGGGGGTGTGTGGAGGGGAACAGTAAGACAACATGTTCTCTGAAAAAGATCTAGAGGTTTCAGTGAACTCTAAACACAGTATGACTCAGCAGGCTCCCCAAAGACTAATGACATCTTGGTTAGTGTCAAGAAGGCATTGCTGTCAAGAATAACAGTGAACACTTACATCATGCTTGGACACCGTGCTAAGCACCTTACAATAATTATCTCATTTTCTCCTCAAAGTCCCTCTACATTTTGCCACAGTCAGTTCACACCTGGAGCCTGGTTCTGCTTGGGGCATTGCAAAGACAACAAAGACACTGGTGGGCTGCAGGGGAACCAGGATGGTGAAGGGCCTGAGGCTGTGTCAGAGAGGGGCTGGTAAGAGGAGCTGAGAGGGTTTACACTGCACAAGAGAAAACTCAGGAGGACCAATGATAAAGGCTCTTGTGACAAGAGGGACTTGAAGTTCTGTCTGGTCTCAAAGGGCAGAAACAAAAGCAAATTTTAGCAGAAGTTAAAAAGAAGCCAATGTAAGCTTGTCAGGAAAACCTCCCTACCAACTAGAACCATCCAAAATCAGAATGGGTTAATACGAGAGGTGAGGAGTTTTCTCCTCTCTGGAAATCTCTGGAGCAGAAGCTAGATACCCTCTAGTCAGGAACATTACAGTGCGGATTCTGCTGGTCAGACAATCAGCAGCTAAGTGTCTATTGTGGACTATTTGTTTGCAGAGCTCCTTTCTATCTTCAGAATTCTATGATTCTGTCATCATTTTCAACTAAAAGTAACATCTCTCTCCCTCGCCCTACTTCCCCCTTTAAAACCTCTCAGCCCCCTTTTCTGGTGCCTTCTATTCCTTAGTTTATCACTTAGTCTGAACACTCTTTGTTAAAAAGTTTTCATGACAGTAGCTCAAAGTCTTTAGAGAAAGTCTTAAAAGATTTAACAAACATTTTTTTAAACTCACCTTTTTATCACGACTTCCTGTGAAGAAATATCTGCTATCAGGGCTCCAATCGCAAGACCAAATGATTCTACTGTGCACAGCTGTGTTTTTGTCTGTGAACGCACAGAGACTAAAAGCCGGTTCTGGGAAAAAAAATACATATCCATAGTTGAAAAATCATCTACTGAATGGGAGATAGCTATTTTCTTTCTTACCCTTTATAAAAGCCATATTTTAAAGATAATGATGCTTAGCAATTCATTTCTGTATCATACATATTTATGTGAAACGACATTGTTAAAATGTTTTGGATTATGTAAATAGAGCTACTGACCTGTAATCAAAAGAACACATAACTTTTTGTTCTTCTTCCAGTGATGGGGATGGATCTGTGCTAACCAAGTACTCTTGGGGTATATGTGAGATAGCTGGTTAGGGGTTCAATCTGGGGGCAGGGATGCCACGGACAATAAGATTAGATCATTTTCTTTTCCTTTCCAATGGAAATAATTCTTTTTCTTCAGATGAGAACTATTTAGTCTATCTATACCTGTTGCATTCATTTTACAAGGAGTTTTGAAAAATGAAAATGAAATAGTCTCCTGAGAACCAAGTCCTTAAGGACCAGAAACCAAATGGATTAAAATGTGTCCTCCCAATAATCTCTACCAGACTTGGGGAAAATTGCACATAACAGGATTGAGCCAGACAAATATACTCTAGAATTACGGGTAAATAAATACAACAAGTCACTCTCAAGAAGGAAAACTGAAAGACCAGGTACAGAGAATCTCATTTTCTTGGTTTTGGCCTAGGGTTAAAAGGCATTCAAAAGAAAGCAACCTCTTGGAATTTAAAGGATACTTCTCCAGGCCCAGCTGAGACCAGAGAGGATGGGGAAGGGCTGAGGGCCCTCTAAGCTGAATGTACCTGGTGAATGAATCCATTATCATGGAACTGTTACAATGCAGAATGAGGCCAAAAAAAGATCCCAAGCACCAAGTTATCTCCCGGCATAAACTGGGATCTAACAAGGTCCCCTAACAAAGCCCTGTCTTAAGTTCACTAGTAAATACCAAAGGAAGCAAATGTCTAAGTCCTTTAGAACCCTAGGTACTTGGACAAGTGTACTCATTTGAATAACTGTGAAAGTAGGACAAAAAAAAGTTAAGGGATTCACCCAGTCTTAGAGCACATTCCTGGTAGGGGGCAGGGAAGGACAGAGTAGGCACTTACAGAATACCTATCATATGCCAACCACTGCACTAAGTGCTTTTTACAAATATCTCATCTGAACCTCACGACAACCTTTAAAGGTAGGTCCCATTACACAGTTGAGGAAATTGAGGCACACAGAAGTTAAGTGATTTGCTGAGGGTCACACAGCTAGTAAGTATCTGAGGTCAATATGAACTCAGATCTTTCTGAATCCAGGCCCAGCATGCTATGCACTGAGCAAGCAGCTTCCTCTATGCCTCTCTATGGCTAGGAAGAAATCCCAGAGCTAATAGATTAGATATCTAGAATGACGAAAAGCAACATCATTTCTAGTTCTTTATTGCCTCTTGATGTGTAGATATAGCTACCATAAATTTGGCAAATGAGTTTTTCAAATTATTGAAAGAGCCACTATGTTTTTTTTAATTTAAATACTCTTAGTTGTATTTCTGACTATTTCTACCACATAAGATCTATAGATCAGAGTATCTATCATTTATCAAGTTTTGTGGCAAAATTGATTTTCTAAAAATGTCTTTAGTGTCTATAAAATGTCCTAACCATGAAAGCTGTAACTCATACATCTTAACAAACCCTGCCTTGAGCTACCTGTCACAGTTACCAGCCTCACTCCCTTCCTTTAGCTGCAAGATTGGTGATAAACCCGTCATTATGGAATTGTGGTGCTCCAAAGTCAGTCCCTTCAAGATTATCTAAACTTCCCCTTTTCCAATCAATGCTGGAAACAGATGAAACAGAGCCACAGGGATGGTTTTCCACTGTCTTCTACCTGGTTGTTGTGAGTTTTCCTCCTGCCTTTTCCACAGTGACCAGTTTCTGTCTCTGGAAACAGCAAGAAGGAATTTATCATCTGGAGAGAACGCCATCTGGGTCACAGTCAGGTTGTGGAAAAGTAAGCTCTGCAGCTGTTTCCAGGAGGCAGTACTCCAGAGAATGATAGCAGCATGCTCTTTCTTGGTTGCCTGCAGGACAGGAGTGAAGAAACAGGAAAAATTACCATAGCTAGGAAGCAACTGAAGGCAAAATGGCAAATGTACACATCTGAAACGAGGGCCGCAACTGGTTCAGACGCCCAACCCGGCTGCACAGTCCCTGTTTCATTCATTCAGAGACATAACCACACTATTAGATGTACTTCAGATCACACTCCCACCCCCCACCATCAATCCCTGAAAGATAGCAAGACAGTAAACCAGTCAGCAAGTTATAAATGGGAAGCATCCTAGAAATTCATCTGAAGTCAGTCACTGGGAACTCAAAACACATTTTCCTCTGAGGAGTATGGGGGGGGGGGGGAGTCAGGAAGAAACAGCATACTGGGTAGTTAAGTTTTCATGCTAGTCCACAAAGGCCTATTTAACATATAATATAGTTTAATGGTACAAATGATCTAATCATCATTTATAACAAGATTTCTTGGTGTATGTGTGTTTCTTTTTTTTTTAATATTTATTTTTAAAAATTTTCCGCAGTTACACATAAAAACTATTTTTAACATTCATTTTTAAAACTTCAAGTTACAAATTCTCTCCCT
>JAQQSW010012246.1:0-12567 GCA_028646575.1 Pseudocheirus occidentalis | reverse complement strand
AGGACTGGACAAGAACCTGCCAGCTTTCTGCTCCTGAATCTAGGTGATTGTTTGACAGACTCAGGAGGGAGTTGGGACCAGGAAAGAGGATCCAGGGAATCAAAGAGACTACCCAGAGTCAAAATGAAGAAAAGGCCTCCCCTTGGAATAAACTGAGGTTTGTTGGAAATCAAGGGGTGGAAGGTTTATGTGATTGTCTAAGAACTTTATTTAGAAACTAAAGTTAATGGTTGCCCCATTGGCAGTGGAAGATCAGTATATTGTGAATTGTTGATTTAATCAACTCCCTCTTAGGGAAACTAGGTCATTCCTTTTGTTAATTGATTGATTAAATCTTTAGCTGGATTGATTGAATCTTTAAATGTGAAGCTGGTTTCTCCCTTAGGGAAACCAGGTGATTCTTCTCTTGTTCCTTGTTCCTTTCTGGAATAAGATATAATATTGAGACTTTCCTTGTTCTAAATATTGTATATAATATTGTGAATTGTTGATACTGTGAATATTGTACTGAATCTTGATTTGTTATGGAATAAACAGAGTATTCACTAATACTGTGTAATCTGAATCTTCAAAGCTGTTCACAGTACCATTCTTTTAGGAATCTATTGTTGATTGGCTTTACAAGTGGTAACACTTGAACTTTGTTCTCATCAGAATTGGCTCAAAGACAGACTTATACACAGACTTACTTGGGTATAGATACCTATCTTACCCTACAGAGAAGTAGGAAGGGAAGAGAATAAGAGAAAGGAAGAGAATTTTTGATATTAAGGGAGATGGTAGTTGAAAGCAAAATAGACTTTTGAGGAAGGACAGGGTAAAAAAGGAGAAAAGGATAAAGAGGGTGGAACATTGGATGGAGGAAAGTACACAGTTATTAAACATAGTTGTGAATGTAAATGGATTGGGCTCATTTATAAATCACAGGTGGATAGCAGAATGGATTAGAAACCAGAATCTAACAGGTTATTATTTACAAAGAAATACACTTGAAACAGAAAGACACACACAGAATAAAAATAAGGAGCTAGATCAAAATTTACCATGCTTCAGCTGAGGTTTTTCAAAGAAGGCAGGAGTAGAAATTATGATCTCAGACAAGGCAAAAGCAATAATACACTTAAGAGATAAATGAGGAAATTACTTTTTGATGAACATTACTACAGATAATGCAGTAATATAATGTTTAAGTATGTATATACATATATTTGTGTGTGTGTACCAAATAGCATAACATCCAAACTCTTAGAGGAAAAGTTAAATGAGTTACAGGAGGGAATAGACAATAAAACTATTCCAGTAGGGGACCTCAACTTTCCCCTCCCAGAACTAGATAAATCTAAGCAAAAAATAAACAAGAAAGAACTTAAGGAGATGAATACAATTTAAGAAGAATTCGATATGATAGACTTTTAGAGAAAGTTGAATGGGAATAGAAAACAATAAAAACTTTTTTTAAACTCTACATGGCACTTTCAGAAAAATTGACCATGTATGCCAACATAAGGTCAAAGTGGATACAATATTTACACATTAAGGGTAAGCAAATTAGGGATACAAAGAACCTTTTAAGGGAAGCATTTATGGCCAAATGAGAGAGAGCATTACAGGATGCAAAATGGATAATTTTGATTACATTAAATTAAAAAGGGCTTGCACAAACAAAACCAATGCATCCAAAATTAGAACAAAAGCAGTAAAATGAGGGGAAATTACAGCAAGTTTCTTTGATACAGACCTCATTTCTCAAATATATAGAGTACTTAATGAAATTTATAAAAATACAAGTCATTCCTCAATTGATAAATGGTCAACTGTGTCCAAAAGGCTATAAAATTGTGTATACCTTTTAACCTAGTAATATCACTACTGGGTCTGTATTCCAAAAAACAAGAATGAAAAAAGGAAATATATGTACACATGCAAAAAACCACACAAATAGCTCTTTTGTGGTGCAAAGAACTGAGAAATTGAGAGGATTCCTATCAACTGAGGAATGACTGGACAAGTTCTGTATGGATTGATTGTGATGGAACACTATTGTGCTTTAAGAAATCACAAGCAAGAAACTTTTAGAAAAAAAACCTGGAAAGTTTTGTATGAACTGCTGCAAAGTGAAGTGACCAAAGCCTCTTGGCTTTACACAGTACACAGTAATAGCAATATTATATGATGATCACCTGTGAATGATTTACCTATCCCCATCAATATAATGATCCAAATTCCAAAGGACTTATGATGAAAAATGTTATCCACCTCCAGAAGGAAAAAAAACTGATGGAGTCTAAATGCAAATAAAAACATACTTTTTAAACTTTGTTTTCTTGTGTTTTTGTCTATTTTGTTTTGCAACAGGGCTAATATGGAAATATGTTTTGCATGACTGCATATGTGCAATCTATATCAAATTGTTTGCCTTCTCAAGAAGAGGAGAGGGAAGGGAGAAAGGGAATTTGGATCTCAAAATTTTAAAAAGAAAATGTCAAAAATAATTTTTACATGTAATTGGGGAAAAACTAAATGATGATAACAAAGGAAAATAACCCATGTAACAAGACAATCATGTTTCACTTGTATCATCATCAGGTTAAGAGGAAGTGGCAAACTAAGAAGGACACAAAGTCCATAGGATGAGCAAACACATACAGATGCAATCTACATCATGGAGGGAATACCTACATCAATGAGTTCATAGATCCCTGTATCTCTCTTTAAAATTTATTGTGGTTGTGGGGTTATGTGGTAATCTAAATTTAATTTTTGGTAATGGTTTTCCTATTTCCCCAGTGATTCCTTATTGAAATAGGAGCTCTTCTCCAAGAATCGTGTGTTCTTGGGCTTAAAATTAGACTACAATGTTGATTTATTTTCATCCATGGAATATCTAACCTATTCCACATATCCTCACTTTACCTGAGTAAACTGGAGCCCAGTAAACTGCGGTAATGGTCTGCCAGGTGAATTCGTAACTGGAGGTAGAACATTGGTCCCTTGACTCCCAAGACAATGTTCTTTCCAATAACCTTTGTTGACCCTCTGCACAGTACAGTTTTGTATCCACCAGAGATACTTTATAAATACTTATTGAGTATAAGTTAAATAAAGTACTGATAAAATAGTGATTGTTGCCAGGTGCTCCCAATATTTAGTGTCATAAATACCTGACCTATGTTGTTTAAGAATAAAATCACTCAGATTCCAATGCTCTTCTGGCATTAGAGTTTTGATTGAATTGAATAAATATATATTAAACTCCTATGATATGTAGGCAGTGTTCTAGGTGCTAATGATTGATACAAAGACAAAAATGAGGTAGAAAGCATAGTTGGCTCCATAAAATGTAATGTCATATTAAATGTCATAGCTGGAAAAGGCCTAGACCAATACCTTCATTTATACTTAATAGCTGAAAAAAATGCAGCCAAAAGAATAAAGTGATTTGTCTAAAGTTACATCACCTAAAAGCTCACCTCAGAGAGCTAATGAACTGAGGTATAAGTTCATGGGATTTTAGATTTGGTGTTAGCGGGCACTTAAAGGTCACATCCCAATGTTATAGTTTTCCAATTGAAGGAAACAAAGACTCAGAGAGCAAACAGCTGACACAGTGAATAGAGTAGGAAGACTTGAGTTCAAATCCAACCCCCATTCTATATGACCCTGGTAAGTCATTTAGCCATGTTTGGCTCAGTTTTCACATCTGTCAAATTAGCTGGAGAAAGAAATGCCAAACGACTACAATATCTTTCCCAAAAAAGATCTCAAGTGGGGTCATGAAGAGTCAGACACAACTGAAAATGACTTAACAAGACTCAGATCAATCATATCACTTGCCTATAATCAAATAGCTAGAAAGAGTTGGAGATAGGATTTGAATGTAGATCTTTTTTTTTCTGAATCCAGTGATTTTCTACTCAGCTGGAAGGAGTTGGGGATGCATTCTTACCTCTCTGAAGAATGAAACTGATCTTTAAAAAGCCATTTCTTCTGCAAGCTACTCATGCTGCAGTCTACTCACCATATAGGTCAACATATATCACAAATATATGACTGAATTAACATATATATGAATGAATCTATATATTTAATATTATGAATGTGGGAAATATATATATATTCATTTCTTATATACATGTATTTGTATATATGTCTATATATACACATATACACGTTTGTTTTTAATTCTCATATAGGTTTATGTACTTAATATATGTGTGCATATATGTGTGTATATGTGTATATACACATTACATATGTAGACACACAGAGCAGGAAAATACAAGCAGCAGATATTTCTCTGGAGCCAGAATGTGTTGTGTTAATGTAACAGCTTAAATAGCATAATTTAAGGTAAGCCTTAGGAGAGGCCCTGAAACATCACTGAACTGGTTTTTAAGCATGCATTCATCTAAAGCAGGGAAAAGAAAAGACAGTCCAACCTTCTCCTGCTCTCACAGCTATAGTTTTCCTGCTGTAACCTGATAAGATAAGATAAATTCTCTCCAATGTCATAGAACTGTAGCTATGTCTCTTGGCTCAGTGACTCAGTTTTTGTTGGCACATTAATATAGTCTCAGTCCAATCCCAAGTTATAAACGCTAATAAGCATCTTTCCATTTCTCCATTTTCAATTCTGCAAGCACCTTTTGAAGCCAACTAGGGGAAAAGTCAGAATGGCCAATCCTGGTGGAAATGGTAGGAAAAGGTTAAGGAAAGGAAGACCAATTGTGCTCTCGCTCTTGCGCTGTCTCTCTGTCTTACCTAATCTGATCTTTCTCTATGCAGCCATCCTGGCCATCCAATTTGTAGATTAAAGGTTCTAATTCAGTACAAGTAATTTATAGGAGATTTCTGCATCTATAAGAGCCACACACTTTCCCAGGATAAACATGTAATACAGCCATCAATTCAAATGTGTTTTTCCTTTCAGAAGAAAGAGCAAATAAGTTTGGTTAAAACAGATTGGAATATGGAAGGCTATGATTTGGGTTCTCCACCTTTTAAAGAAAGCAATTCCTTCTGGGTCTTTGAGATACTGCTTTTCTCAGACTTGCCAGTGTTGCTTTTTCTGGGTTCTAAATCTCATTCATCTATGATGCTCATTCATTCAAAGATTCCCCCACCACCACCCTGAAATCATAGTCTTACCATCAGGGAACTCAACACAGTTGTGTATCATTCAGAAATAGCTCAGGTCCCATTTCAGTCTATATTTGTTTTATATTTGAGAAAAATAACCACATATATTTCAGCCCTTCCACAAGCAGTTTTCCATTTTTAACAGATTTCAACACATTAAAGCCCACGGTGCATGGCTCAAACCCTACTTAGGGCTTTTTAATAGCTTCATCCGTAGCAACTGGACAATTACAAAAGCTTTTCTCGCTTTTAAGAAAAATGATTTATTGAACCTCTTCGACTCTTTATTGCCTGAGTATGTGCATTACATGTGGTGTATTTTGCTATAATTAAATTCCTAGATTACTGTCAAGCCAATTGTTTTGCCCATCCAATCTGTAACAACTCATTTTATTGCCTCTTCTCATTTTTTAATTAAGGTAGAAATAGATGTATTCTAAGAGATCCATAAACTAGATAAAACAGTCTGCTACTCAGGGAACAGAGCTTGAGAAGTTCAAATTCTTAGAAACAGAAGAAGTAGAGGCAGTACAGAATAATGCGTAACTCACTCGACTCACAGACATAATGACTTGGGTTCAAATACCACTTCAGACACTTACTAGAGGTGTGAAACAGAAAAAGTCATTTAATTTATCTGAATCTCAGAAGAAAGGAAGGAAAGAAGGAAAGGAAGGAAGGAAGCATTCATTATGAGTGCTGACTTCATAAACATTTCATTTGGTCTTCACAATAACCCTGGTACGTAGGTGCAATTATTATAGCCGTTTTACAGTAGAGGAAACTGAGGTAGTCAGAGGGTAAGTGATTTGTCTAGGGTCACACAGGTAGTAGATGTCTGAGACTGGATTTGAAATCAGATCTTCCTGACTCTGGGCCCAGCACTCTAAACACTGCACAACTTAGCTATACAAGAGGTTTGTACTTAACACCATCTAAGGTCTCTTTCACTTCTGACTCTATGAAATTAAGGGATTAAATATACCTTATATGTATAGGTATGCAAGATAAGGATATTCCTGTCTTTTACCAAAAAGAAAAAGACAATAATTAGCAAAGCATTTAATGTGCCATTAAGATGACTAATTGGCTGAGGGAGGTCTTGCATTTCTTTAGGATGATGCTACACCTGGAACCATAGAAACAAAAAAATGGGAAGGAATTCCAGAAGCATCCAGCCCAGCCTGTTAATGAAAAGAGGCACCACTATAGCATCCCTGACAAGAACATCCACCTCAATAGGCTTCAACATCAAGCATTTTCTATCTTGTAACCTGGGGCAGAGGGCAACCACTTCTCCACCCAGTGTGTTCAAATCAGTGTGCTATAACCTAATAAAAGTTCAAAGTCAGATACACCTCTACTCTTAGATGCTTGTACCATCCTCTTACCTTCAAGAACAATTATTATCTACATTTGCTGTTTGTTAATATGGGCAGCTAGATGGTACAGATAGATATCCAGACTTAGATACTTACTAGCCGTGTGACCCTGGGCAAGTGAACTAACTTCTGTTTGGATCATTTTTTCATCTATAAGATGGGAAAAATAATAACCTACTGCAAAGGACACATTGCTAGATCTGCTAATCTTCCGTATTTCAAATCTGATCTCAGACACATACTAGCTGTATGGTCCTGGACAAGTCACTTAACCCTTTTTGCTTCAGTTTCTGCGTCTATAAAAAAGAGATAGAGAAGGAAATGGCAAACCTCTTCAGTATATTTGCCAAGAAAACACAAAATGGGATCACATAAATTCAGATATGACTAAACAACAGAAACTTTTTAATTGATCAGTTTACCTGGGTATATTTAAAGGGAGTAAAAAGGGTGGGGGGAGAGAAAGATGGGGAGAGAGGGAAGAGGGGAGAGAGAGAGAGAGAGAGAGAGAGAGAGAGAGAGAAGGGAAATTTTATCTGACTTAATGCAAAGTTTGGGGGTTCAACCACCCTGCTATCTCTTCCTCCCACTCTGGAAACCTCTGGTTCCCAACTCATCTTTCCATGAGGCCAGTCCCATGAATACATTGGGCTGTCTGTATTGCCTTAAACATGCCCACTTAGTTTGGAATTGGGATTTTCTCCCTGTTAATTGTTTCGCTCTTCAGTCCCCCACCAATAGCTAGAACCTGGAGAAAGAAGAATTGAACTCCTGACAGAAGCTTTTCAAAATGCAGAATAAGCACTTACTGAACTGAATATCTCTTTTTCTTCCCTCAGAACAAGATGGTCAAAGGCTGAAAACTCTGAACAAGAAAGGTCTCAAGCTTTTCTGCAACATGTATTTCTACATATCTACCCAAATCATTGAAAATAACAGGGGGAGAAAGTAGATTCTCCTCAACTGGAAAATAGCTTAACAAATTGTGGAACAAGAATACAAGCGGATATTATTGCACCTTTAAAATAGCAATAATGAGAACCTTGGAAAGATTTATGGATTAAAGAAGACTGAAATAAGCAGAAGCAAGAAAGTAGTCCATACAATTACTATAAAAATGTAAATGTAAAGAACAAAAAATGAATAGTAATGAGATTATATGTACAAAGCAACTGAAAGTCAGTTAACTAGCATTTATTAAGTTCCCGCTACGTGCTAAGTACTATACTAAACTCTTGGGGGTGCAAAGAAAGGCAAAAACAGTCTCCACTCTCTAATAATTTACAATCTAATGGAGAAGACAACATGTAAACTATGTCCAAATAATATACGTCATACAGCTATATAGAGCAGAAATTGGAGTTAATCAATGAAAGGAAAGTGCTAGCATTAATGGCAATTAGTAAAGACTCCGAGCAGAAGATGAAACTTTGGTTGGGACAACAGAAGCTGGTGGCAGGGAGAGATGAAGAGAGACAGAAAGAGACAGAGACATAGAGAGAGACAGAAACACAAAGTGATAGATACAAGAGTGAGGGGAACAACCCTGGAAATGCCCCTACTCAGAGGGTAAAGTGTCTTATGCAAAGATTAGCCAGGAGGCCAGTGTCATTGGGTGGCAGAGGCTGGGGATGAAGGCAAAATGGAAGAGGGGATAAGGTGCAAGAAGTCTCAAAAGGAAGGTGATAGGTTACAGTGAGCTTGAAGAGTCCTAGAGAGGATTTTATGTTTGATCCTAGAGGACTAGGAAGTGACTGGAGTTGATTGAATAGGGGGTTGACATAGTCAAATTTGGGTTTTAGAAAGATTGATTTGATAGCTTCGTGGAGGAATCTTAAAGTATTATATAAATGTGAGCTATTATTATTAAGTCAGAGGGAAAAGCAAAATGAAGACAAATATAGTCTGTTTAAAGCTGACAGCACCCTAAGAAATAATTATCCCCAAATTTGTGCTGCATTAGTTCAAGACATCTTTGGCTTCCCAGTCCTAGACTGAAAAGGAAGGAAATAAGAGTCAGGATAAAAATAAAGGAAATGCCTAAAGAACCTTGGAAAGAGAGAAATCACAGAAGAGTGGTGTCTTCATTGGGTTCATTCTAATGTTCTTTCTTCCCATTTTTAAGCGAAATCAACAGTTGTAGAGGATGTGAATCCATATCCACAAAATAATAAGTCCACGAGGTCACTGACAGTTTTATAACTCATTAAAGATTTATATTTTTAAAAATTCCTTTGCAGTCTATATTAAAAGGATGTTGGACATAGGATCAGGAAGACCTAGGTTCAAATCCTAGTCCCAACACATACTTGCTATTTCATGGTGAGAATGTTTCTTCAGCTCCATGAGTTTCACTTTTCTTATCTGAAAAATGAAGAAAATAACATGGTCTACCTTGTATGGATGGTGAGAAAAGTTCTATAAAGCATAAAGCATGATATCAATGTGAGTAATAATTATTATTATTAGATTTGTAAACTACATACCACAAGCTTGAATTTTTAAGGAGAAAGGGAAGCATCAGCATAGATAGATCTATAAATCTACACGGGGAAGTTATTATTTTGAGGATGTTATATTTTATTAAATTTTGTGATCAATTAAATGAATGAAATTTTGATTAATTGTGCCTTTTCTAAATGAAATGTATTGATGTAATAATTTTGCCTCCCATTTGTTCAAAGAGTACCAAAGAGTACCACTGTATTCTCTCTAGTCAGTCCATACCTAGAGTATTGTGGTCAGTTCTGGGCATACAGTACAACTACAGTACCATATAAGAGATGGTTAGGGGTCTCAAGGTCATGCCATGTGAGAATTTGTTGAAGGAGTTGGTGATGTTTACCCTTAAATGGAAAAAAAATTGATAGGACATCAGGGCAGCTAGGCATTATGGTGGATAGAGCACTTTGCTTGAAATCAGAAAGATTCATCTACATGAGTTGAAATCTGACCTCAGACATTTACTAACTGTGAGTCGTCTGTGAAATGAGCTGGAGAAGGAAATGGCAAACCACCCCAATATCTTTGCCAGGAAAACCCCAAAATGGGGTCACTAAGAGTCAGAAACAACTGAACAACAACAATATCACTGACTCCAAATATTTAAAAAGAATAACTTGTGGGAAAGTTTTTAGACTTGGATCCAGAGGTCAAGACTAGATAGCTATAAAAAGGCAAATTTGTGTTTGATGTAAGACAAAATTCCTAACAATTAGAGCTATCCAAAAACCAAATGGGCCTTGTGGGAAGCAGTGGGGTTCTTCTCACTTAAGGACTTCAAACAAAATCTGCATGTCTATGTGTCAGATATGCTGTAGAGGGAATCCTTGTAGTTTCAATTGAGCTAAATTATGCTTTCTGACTTTGATGTCTTATCATGTGAGGGTGACAGTTTTTCCAGTGTTCATTTGGTCATAAACTTTGCATAATCATAGCTTATAAGAGATCATGTTTGGGATGGGGAGAATAGGCAAGGTGAGGTTGACTTATCTTGTATCTAAAATGGCATTTAGTTTATAAAAGATGAATATAATGTCAGTAATTCAGTTAGATCAATTCACATTGTTGCATAATACATTGCGAATTTCTGAGGACATAATTCAGGACTTTTTGTTTGTTGTTGAATAATAGAGACTTGCTCCAAAGTTGTTGCATCCTATTCCCTCACTACTTGCCAAAATCCCTATAGGTAGACAATTTCTTGTAATATTTCTATGTCTGAAGCCTTCAAAAGATGTTGTTTCTTGTTTTTTCTTCCAAGACTTGTACTCTCTAACATACTTCACTTTTGATATTGTATATCTATATCAATTTTTAATTTTGTCTCAAGACAATAGTATATAGAGAAATGCAATGCTTAAAATAAAAATTACCATCAGTGTAGGTCTTTGGTTTTATACCTAACAAAGAAGATGGTACTTTTCCCTTTTCATCCTTCAAGAATGTGAAATTATACATCTAGTTTAGAACTTTGATTCAGGCATAGAATAGAGTTAGGAGAAAGGCAATTATTCTTCAGAGCAATCTTTGAAGACATCTTATAAAAGTACTTTACCCTTTAAAAAGCACTACACAACTGTGAGATAGTATTAATAATAAATGACCATGGGATAATAACAAAACAATGAGAAGCAGGGAAGGATTTTAGGAATCATCTAGTCCAACATACTAATTTTATAGATGAGGAAACTTTGGCCTAGAGAGGGAAATGGCTTGCTCCAGATCACAATGTTAAGATTTGGATCCATAGAGAACTTATTTTAGTAGCAATTGTGAGACAAGGGAAACACCAGCCTAGGACCACTCAGCATGGTGTGCTCACATCAAAGAAGGGACTGTGCTCCTTGAGCAAAATAGAATCACAGTAGCCAAAAGCAATGGAAGCTGCACAAATTCAAAGACATCTCCTTCCCAAATGTTCTAATGAACTATTTGTGCCCAACCTATGAAGGAGCCTTCCAAACTCATATTGGACTGATCAGCCACAGCTGAACACACTTTGTACCCTGACTCCAACATTGCGATGTCATTGGCCTTCTTTGAAAATGAAAGACAAGGAGGGCAGAGCCAAGATGGCAGAGTAAAAGCACAAACTTGGCATGGACTCCAGTTCCAACCATTTCCAACACCTGTAAAAATGACTCTAAACAAATTTTAAAGCTATATAACCCACACAGAGACAGAGAGAAACTAATCTCCCACTGAGGGCAGCCTGGCAGGCCAACAGGAAAGGTCTGTCACAGCACATTGGGAGCCAAGTATAGTACCTGTGTGCCACGGTTCTGGCCCCAGGTCAGCCCAGATGGGCCAGAGCAGACTTCAGAAGAGTGAATCACCAGCAGCTGTGGTGGTTTCCACATTTCTCAAACCATAAATGTCAAAGACAAATAAAAGGTCAGTGGGGAACTCTGTCAGAAACAGGGGGACTGAAGAGCATCCAGCTCCAGGCCCCAGGCAAGAAGTAATTGAGGTGTGTTTGCTGCAGTGGCTGCAGCATGGCTGCTTCCAGAGTTCTTGGCCTGAAGATATAGGAGGACCAAGCCACCCTTCAGAGAATAATCACTTTTGCTTTAATCTGCTTGGATCCTGGTTTTAGGTGGTGCTCATGGGGTTTGTGGACAGTGTGCCAGAGCATGTGGGGGCTGCTGAGAGGACACTCAAATAATAGCTCTGGCAGCTGCAAAACCCCCAGCTATTTGGGACAAAGCTGTCCATTCTGTAAGCTGAGTTCTATCCTGGCAAAGAGCTCAAAAGTCAAGTAGATGGCTAGCAATATGAGAAAGAAGAGGAGCACAATCAGACCATATAATCCTTTCTTGGGGACAAAAAGGATCAAAACATGAAACTGGAGGACAATGAAGTCAGAACTCCTTCATCAAAAGCTTCCAAGAAAAATATGAATTGGTTACAGGCCATGGAGGAGCTCAAGAATGATTTTGAAAATCAAGCAAGAGAAGTGGAGGAAAAACTGGGAAGAGAAATGAGAATAATACAAGAAAATCATGAAAAACGAGTCAACAGTCTGCTAAAGGAGATCCCAAAAATACTGAAGAAAATAACACCTTAAAAATAGACTAACTCAAATGATGAAAGAGGAAATGAGAAGAATGCCCTAAAAAGCCAAATTTGCCAGATGGAAAGGATTTTCAAAAATTCACTGAAAAGAATAATTCCTTCACATTAGATTGGGGCAATTAGAAGCTAATGACTTTATGAGAAATCAAGATACTATAAAACAGATCCAAACAAATGAAAAAAAAATAGACGGCAATGTGAAATACCTCCTTGGAAAAACCACTGACCTGGAAAATAGATGTAGGAGAGAACATTTAAAAACTATTGGACTACCTGAAAGTCATGATCAGAAAAAGAACCTAGAAATCATCTTTCAAGAAATTCTCAAGGAAAATTGTCCTGATATTCTAGAACCAGAGGACAAAATAGAAATTGAAAGAATTCACCAATCACCTCTTGAAAAAGATCCCTAAGGGGGCGGAGCCAAGATGGCGGTGTAGAAGCAGCAAAGCACCACAGCTCCCACACA